>OZ014469.1:13017412-13135677 GCA_963965965.1 Trididemnum nubilum
CTATTAGGCCTAACTATCTCTAAACTATTAGGCCTAATAGTTTAGAGATAATTAGGCCTAATTAGGCCTAAACTATGTAGAAATAAACTTTTAGAAATAAACTATCTCTAAACTATTAGGCCTACCACAGTTCTCTAAACCATTAGGCCTACTGTGGTTTTGGCGGGAAGATCAAAACTCAGAGTTTCCAAAAACTTTTTTGGGGGGGACATCTTTTTGTATTTGTTGAATATCTTTGCAACCGCAGTCCCAAAGTTAAAACAAAAAATATCAAAAATTATAGTTCAATTCTAGCTATTGTAAACCACTGGAATTGGCTGGATGATTCACCGCCTTTAACACTAACCATGGCCAGAAATATGCACGCATTTTACGGTTCTTCCTATTCTGAACACGTGGTTTAGCAGTGCGACCCAAAGGCCAACATGTTGAATATTGTACAGTATATTGTATTACATCCATTATTCAACACAAAAAATTTCCTAATAAAATTGTTCAAAAACTTTGAAGAGTAAGTAGAAGATTTTTTCATCGTAACAAGTGACAATTTAGCAAAAACCTCTGGCATCCAGTTCAAGTACTTCAACGTCTTACATGCTGGAGTAATCCCATAAGTTTGGCTCTTCTACGTTTCTGTGATACCAATACATTGTGAGAATTCATCTTATAGTTTGAAGGCCCATTGAAGTGCTAATTGTCCAACATGACGCTGCTAAGTTTGGCATGTTTTATCTTTTTCTAATTTTAGTTAGCCTATTGGTACTTTTAAAATTTGATATGTCTAGCTGGAGTATACTTTGTATTAAAGATTTAAAAATTTTAAGGGGCCCAATTGGCATTAACTCCGTAATGTGGCCAACCAAATTTTGCTATTTTTTATCTTAGATTCATATTAACTTTTCCAATAGAATTAATTTGTTTAGTTTGGGTAGTAAATGGGGAGAGGTTTCAACATAATTAAAAGATATCTAAGTGTCAACATAATTGGAGTATGGCATTCCCTCATTTGTTCATATTATATTTTTGCCTATCTTGTTTTTTTTTGTCTAGCTAGCTTGAGTAGTTAAAAATTTTGGAAGACCCATTAGAGGAAGACTACCCAATTGCGGCACCTGAAAGTAATCAAAATTTTTATTTATTTAATCTGATTTTATCTTTCTTTTACATTTATCTTTTGTTGGGGTTGCATGTGTCTAGCTTGAATGGTTGAAAAGTTTGAATTTTGAAGAACCCCCTATTTTGTTGCCCCAAATTTTGTCAAATTTTATATTTCCTTCATGTTTGCTGGCGTAGCTAAACTATTAAAAAGTTTGAATTTTGGCGTTCTTGTTTGAGGAGGACTCACCATTGTTGTACCCCCAAATTTTGTCAAATTTTATTATTCATTCGTATTTACCTATTCTGAATATTTTTTAGTCTAGCGTACGAGGTTAGAGTTTGAATATTGATGTCCTTGTTTGAGGGAGAACTCTTCATTTTGGGACTTTCAAATTTCGTCAAATTTTATCTTTTCTTCATGTTTGTCTTTCCTGGAAATTTTATGTGTCTAACGTGAGTGGTTGAAAGTTTGAATTTTGGTGGCCCCATTTGAAGGGGACACTCTCATTTTGGTATCACCAATTTTTTTTCATATTTCATTTTTAACTTATATTTATTCATTCTAAAAACTTCATGCATCTAAAGTGCGTGGTCGAAAAGTTTGAATTTTGGCGGCCGTGTTTGAGGGGGACCCCTAATTTGATATCCCCAATTTCATTTAATTTTATCTTTTCTTCATATTTGCCTACCCTAAAAATTTTGTGTGTCTAGCATAAATGGTTAAAAAGTTTGAATTTTGGCAGCCTCGTTTTGGGAGGGGAAACCCATTTTGGTACCCCAAGTTTTGTCAAATTTTATCTTTTCTTTGTATTTACTTACTTTAAAATTGTTATGTGTCTAACTTGAAAGAATAAAAAGTTTACATTTTGGAGGGCCCGTTTGGGGGGCAAATCACCATTGTGGCACCCCCAATTCTTATAAAGTTTAATTTATTTTTAATATTTACCCATTCCGAAAATTTGATCCATCTTGCTCTAACGGTTTAAAAGTTCAAAATTTTGGAAGACCCAATTAAAGGGGATCCCCCCAACCTGGCACCCCAATTTTACTCGAGCACTAATCCTTCCAGATATCTTCAATCGCTTAAACTTTGAATACAGTGCTTTAAGCGGTTTAAAAGTAGACAGACGGAGAAGAACAAGAAAAAAATTTAAAAAAAAGGAAAAAGAAAAAAAACAAAAAGCAAAATAGTATTCAGGTTGGGGTAAACGAACATAAACAAAAGAAAAGCGGTTGATTGTGTGCTTAAAAATCACACATCATTTTCCAAATTTGGTATTTACCGAGATACATCGGTTTTAAATTGTCCATTTTCTGCCCATTTTCAGCAGGTAAAATTTTGGTCACAAGACCGAGAACCCCCAAACCCGGTTTGCATAAATCACTTATAAGCACCCACATTGTGTACAAATTTCAGCATTTCACGCCGAGTGGTTTTTGAGTTATAAGCAAATTATTGAATTTTCAAGCCAAAAATCGCCATTTTTTATGTTTTTTTGTGTGCCAATTTACGATCACTTAACCTAGGATCCCCAAAATTGGCACATACGACGCTTTGATTAATTTTCATGTTGAGTTCAAATTTCAACCTTCTGGATTCTATTGTTAGCTAGTTATAAGCAAATTAATCCTCATCTGCCAATATTCGCGAACAAAAACAAAGGTACTATGAGCTCACGCGAAGTCCTAATAATTAAAAGTACACAACATTCTATGCGTTGTAGCGCATTACCTTTTTTCCTAAACAATTTGGCTTGATTTTGCAGTTGGCAGACTATTTACCCTTTTGCAATATAGTCATTAAAATTTTAAAAGGTATGATATGACGGTAGCTCAAAGGTAGAGCGTTGGGTTCGTGATCGAACGTTGCTGACAATCACTTTTAATTAGGGATGATTACCAAATGGCAATGTGTTACTGTGTCTTTGGAAAAGACACTTGAGAAACAAGATTGACAAAAATTGTGATTTAAAAAAAACCAACAACAACATTGTACAAATCATATTTTTCTCATTTAAATTGGATTTTTAATTCGATGTTTTAGTTGTAAGTAGTTTTCAACTTTGTTTTTTTGGGCAGGGGTGGCGGGACAGTCAATATTTTCCTTGCAGAGTAATGCTTTCAATGAATTTCAACCATAAAATTAGTTTTGTTAATTTAAACCAAATAAAAATAGAATTTTCTTTAATTCATGTAAAATATGTCCCTATAGCAGATCTTCCTTGTTTTTGCTAAAATGGTTTATTTGTCGCATTTGTCGCAAACCTGACTCAAAGCTAATAATAATAAGTTAATTTTGGAAAAATTACAACGGAAACAAAAAAGTTACCTTCCAACCAAAACATTATCAAAAATTTGCAATGATAATATAAAAAGTTTAATACTTTTGAGCTGCCTTTAGTAGCTGATTTAAATCAATTTTTTATAGTTTGATTTAAACCATTTGATTTAACTCAAAGACCGCAAAATCCTATCGCTGCATTGGCCGAAACAACCTACTAAATAATTATGTCAATGCAATTACATTTACAAGAAGGTATTACCGGTAACTACATGAAAAAACCTTTGCAAAAGACAATTATTGTGGATTTCGATGGAATAGGTGAAACTCAAACGACCCGATCTACACTGGGTGTAAAAAATCGTGAGCATACGAACAATTTTTACTTTATTTTCAGGAGAAACTTGATACGCTCTACTTACCAAAGCATAAGCTACCATTTGATTAGGTTCGCTCGTACGCTCTTACGCTCACAATGTTACGATCAATGTAGACCTTGCCTAAAGCTTCGTAGTTTGTTTACAATGCGTTTCATCGATGACTATATTATCTCGTAATTACCATTTATTGTTTTTGGTGATTTATAGCTACAAGGCTGATGACAAGTATTGCACCTAGTACCGATACAATAATGATGATATATAACGGCAAAAGCTGCTGTATAATCTCTTCAGCTTCTTTGGTAGTGGCAGTTGCTGTAGCTGAAGAGGTTGTAGAATAAGATTCAATATCAATTTGAATTGACCTTTCTTCAAACACAGGAGAATTTACCAACAGAAATAAATTGGAAGAAGCATTTTTTCCAGCAGCATTAATCTAAAAATTTCAAGTTGCATTGGACTATTGAGATCCTTGCAGTTTTGTGAATTAATTAAGTTCAGTCATTTTATAAGATTTGCCTAATTTGTGTGTCTTTGTACTTTGATTTTGTATTTTGAGTCTACCCAAAACTTTGGAAAAACGACGTTGACAGTACAAAACTATTTTTTGCTGATCTACACCATTAAATAACTTTTTGAGAATAAGTAGTCTCACTGTAATATGGTAAACAGATAAAAGAAACATTTTGATGTAAACACTGTAATGTTTCAATGTTTTTTCTTCAGTCGTCTAGCTGGAGTACTTTTATTGGTGAACACATATAACTTGCTTTGTTAACAACTATATCAACTAAATTTGATAAACAAAAGCACTGTACATGTTTGAACAGTTGCTTGCATTGCTTAAACCCAATCTGTAAGTGTTATTTACTCAAAAAAAAACAATTCAATGGGGCTAACCACTTTACACGTTTGTATTGTGTTTTACTTTTTGATACTTAGTTTTTTATTTTCATAATAGAAATGCTAATCCTCGTACATCGGGCTGGCACTTTTGTAGAAAGTATTGTAAGTATAATCTACAAAAGACGCTAGAAAGTATAATACAAATAAACATAAAATATCGTGCTCTGTTGTGCTTGTATAAATGACAAGCATAATTAAGTCTGTGTTCAGATGGTGCAATCGATAGTTTGACACTATTGACACTATGTATAGTTAGACTATTTTTATAGATGACTGAACTTAAGCTGGACGAAAATCACAGCATTTTAGCCGTGTCATATGCTTAAGCTCATCTTGGGACTATTTTAGAAAAATGTTGAATATTCGATATTGAACATTGTGTTCAGTTGTTTTGTTTGTCGTTACGCAGTCTTCACCATGCTCAGTCGCTAAAAAGTGCAGATGAAGTGACCCCCACGCAATTTTACGACTGTTATAAAGTAATCTTTAACAGAAAAATCTAAGAATCATAATCACAATGCAAAACTCCCTACTGTAACAAATCCTAATAGACCGAAACTAGTCATTAATTCGATCTATACCGCTTCAGTAATGTACCGTATTTTCTTACACAGAAACCGCCCTTGAATACAAGCGGCCCTCGAATAGCAACCACAAGAATTGATTAAAAAAAAAACAAGAGAAGCCGTCCTCGAAGAGAAGCCGCAACAGACAATGATAAACCCCATTCTTTACAAACGGACAATGATAAAACCGCGGATTTGCGGTACGGTAGCACGTGAAAACCTTGTTTAGGAGTAGTTTACAAAAGAGACAATATAATTGCAGCTCACTGTCTGTTTCGCTTCTTTGTCACTTATCGTAGATAAATTTGAATGCTTACTGGGTATTAATTTCAAGACGAACTCGTTCATTTAAAAAAATAGACGCCGCTCTTGAATAAAAGCCGCCCTCGAATAGAAGCCCAACAAAACGTTTAAAAATAAAAAATTGTAGCCGCTGTTTCTATTCAAGAAAATACGGTAGTTAGCCCATACGCTTATGGCCCGGTCTACACTGTGCGAGAGTGCGCAATTGTAATTACATCTTTATTTCCTAAGTTGCCTTGGCCAGGAGACAGCGAAGGGACTTTTCGGTCTTTGAGTCTAGCTGCCTCCTGCCTACTTGTCTACTACACACGGCAGAATTTTCGTCACTGTTCCATTTTATTGCTGAACGTCAACCACAAAAGTTGTTAATATCAATATTTATAATTTTTGGTTTGGCCTGACATGAAATCGAACCCAAGTCTATTGTAAAATTGTGAGCATAAAATTGTATACTTATTTTTTTTATCTCAAGCAACTACAACAGCTTGTGCACTGGTAGGCGGTAAGCCGGATGTACTTATATTGTGTTTAAAATAACCGAAAAATGCATTTGTACGCCCATAAGTTTTTGCCAAGTGTAGACCTGACCAAGAAGACACACGAAAAGATGTTACCGTATTTGTTATCAAAACAATCGCACCCCTTAATTTTCATAAATTTTTTTTCAGATGTGCTAAGTGGCTTTTTTATATTACAGGTTTAGCAAAATTTGTCGTGTTTTTGAGTAATGAACAAAGTTAACAAGGTTTTTAGGTCTTTTTATAATCTGATGGCTGCTGTTGCTGAAAGCTTGTTGTAGATTGTTTCAGCATCTCAAATTGCTGCAGATCTTAAACCTTACGGGGCTTCTCCTCCAGCTTGCAGCACTTCGGCAGACCCCCTAGCTAATTTCCTATGCTTGATAAAGTGTGAGAATAATAAGTTATTACCAAAATTTTGTTCTCCTCCTCCTCTAAGCGACTTCTTTAGTTGCCCCCAGCTACTTTAACATACAAGGAAAAATAGCGATAACATAATAGCCATAACATAATATAACAAAATGCTTTTTGAATAAGATTTCAGATTCCATTGGCACAATTTTATAGATAAACGTAAATTGTAGAATATAGCTGCTCTGCTATTGATACATTAGTTTTAGCAGCAGATGCCTGCTTTTAGGCCAATCTGCTGTTTCTATACAGCTCTACATTAGCCCATATTATGGCTAACTTGAATCTACTTTGAACAATGATTTCTTGTTTTAAGGGTAGCGCTTTGTAGTTGCATGCTCGCATGAAATTTAAATAAATCCTTTCTGAGTATTGGTTGACAGCTACAAGCCTACTTATTAGACTTCATAAAGCTTGAACTTGAGTTCTGAAATTCTGCAGTGGTGGTTGATTCTGTCTCAGTGTCAGTGTCTGAACTAAACTAGCTTAATAATTAGAGATTGTTTCCTTATTTTCCTACTTTCCCTATGAGTTGTTAAATTGAATAGTTCTGATTTATTTTTATCCAAATCAATATGAAATTTTTTGCTGTCTATTGAAATATCCAAACCCACCAAAAAGGGTTGAAGGTCTGGAAAACATGTTGAATCTTATAACAGCAGGTTCTCAGATAAATCTAATGCTAATATTGGTTCTTTAATCATTGAGTTTACTTCCAATAATTCCAATAAAGTAAACTATTCTATTAAAATTGGTCTTTTTAATGCTCAATCGTTGTGCAATAAAATTCCTTTGGTCACAAAGCTTATCCATAAAAATAATATTGACGTATTATGTGTCACTGAAACTTGGCTAAAAAATAATGACAAAGCAAAAATAAGAAAACTACTTGAATTGGGTTTTGATATTTTCAGTACACCAAGAGTTGGAAGGATAGGTGGGGTTGGTTTCATCTTTAAGAATGGCTTTTCTGTTAAGAATTAAAAAGCTTTAAAGTTTAGGTTGTTTGAGGTTATTGAAGCAGTAATATTAGCCCTAGAAAGGATTAAGGTATGCTTAATGTACAGACCTGGAATTAACAAACCTAAAACAAATAAAAGCAATATTAGCTTTACATCACTATTTTGGTCATAAATTGAAGATTATTTAAGCAATAAAGTCACTCTGTCTGATAAAACTATTTTGTGTGGTGACTTTAACTTTAATTTTGAAACTAATTCAAAAGATGCAGTCAAATTTCTTAACATTATTGACTGTTATGGTTTTACCCCACTGTACAGTTTTAAAAGTAATCCCACACGCTGCAAAGATGGAGTTTCTGATGCATTTTTGATTTTAAAAAATGCAGTGGATCATAAGTTCATGAAAAATTTGGATGTCATAGTTGACACTAGAGCCAGTTCTGACCACTATTTGGTCACTGCTGTCGTTGACACTGCTGGATTATCTTCTACCTCTGTTCCAATGATTAAAAAAATTGCAAGAAATTTGAAGCAAATTAATTTTGAATTACTAAGACATGATCTGGAACAATCCGATTTAATTCAATTGGTATTGCAATGTCAGAACTTGAATGATTTCATTGTTGTGTATAATGATTAGGGTGTCCTTTATTTTATCATTTCAAAAAGATTTACATATGACCTTACAAATGATTTCACCTAATGAAAAAATGATATGTATGAAATTTTAAACTTATAAAATGATGTTTAGAGGTGGCGCAAAGTCTTTCAAATTTGAATGTGGATTTCTTTGCTGGAATACCACCACTAAGA
Organism: Trididemnum nubilum; assembly: GCA_963965965.1. NCBI lineage: Eukaryota > Metazoa > Chordata > Ascidiacea > Aplousobranchia > Didemnidae > Trididemnum > Trididemnum nubilum. The sequence continues at coordinate 13,025,651 of OZ014469.1, forward strand.
ACAACAGAGTATTATTGCTTTATTGTGACCTTAACACGCTTCACAATAGCGTTTGTTTAAATCTGAAACTAAACTTAGAAACTACGGTAATGTATCTGTTGCGACATACTGTAGTTATGAGCGATTTTCAATGTTTGCATCATCAATCAGTTTTTCAAAAAAAGGAGCTTTACCTGAGAGGGCTAGTCTTTTGTGGTATCTTATAGTGGATTTAAATTTGGCTGGCTAGTGTGATTGTAGCGTAGGTTTGAATACAAAGTGTGCATTGGTGATAGTTTCAGAGAATGTCAAAGAACATAAACCACTGTAACAAGCTTTTGGGAAAATAATCAAAACAAAAAAAAACACTTGTTGAGTATGTCACCAAAAACAGTTGAAGGTTGATGACCAACCAATTAGAAACTCTCTACAGAGCTGCAAGCAAGGTCTTTAGTGAATGCCTCTTTTTCACCCCTATCCCATTGCTTCGTATTAAGACCCAGCGTTCTGTTAAAAATTACTTTGAAACATCAAGCACTTTCGTGCTTTGAACGTGCTCTGCGCCTTCAAGAATTATTTAACTTTGGTGCCCTTGCCTCAAAATCAGTGACCAGGCTGTCAAACAAAGCCTTCTAGTGATATTGCTTATCAACAAAAAAAAAACTTCTATCCTTGCGCCAGCCATTAATTATATGTCCCGGTTGTCCCCCTACCTTCTTAGGACTTTATCACGTTTACAGTATCATCTTCTATATCTAATTGCAGTGGCCCTAGCTCATCCCACCTTAAATACGTCCAGAATCTATTACTCTCCCTTTTTCAGACGCATGGTTATGGGCCGATGGATCTGTCTTTCCCTCATTAGACTGGTGGCCTTGGAGTGTAAACTATATAATCCAAATACAATACTTTCGACTTTTTTTTTCTGCTGACCAATTGCCTCGAGTTTTTCAGCTGAAACTTATCCCTTGGAGCACGGGCTTGTCTGTTGCAGCAACCACAAGACGACTTGGCCACTTTAAATTGTTCTTTTACGGACTCCCAATCGGCTCTTTCCCTGCGTTCAAAGCGCCTCTTACATCTCTGGCTAAGACCCCTCCAAAATATCTGGTTTCATGTCTCCTCACTTTTCAACAGTGCCGTTTTAACCTTCCAATAGGTCCACGGTCATTCTAGTATCCCTGAAAATAAGCATGCTGATTCTCTTCCGAGAGCTGGAGCCCCCTGCCTACTGCGATGCCTACAGTTTATCCTGGGCAGTTGGTTCTCTTGCGCCTTCGCTCCCAATCTCAAAGTCTTTTACTATTGTCATAAGTCACTCGTAAAAAAATTTTTTTCTGCAGCGCCTGTGTACACCTTTACAGGACCCTAATCTTTTCTTTCTTGTCTTGCCACTGAGCCTTTATGCAAATCTAGCTTTGGTTCTGCAGTCTGCACCCTGGCGTGTGGCTTGGGAAAAAATTATTTGCGGGAAAAAATTATCCGCCTATCACAAGTAATGCACAATCGTGCCAATAGGTTGACTATTTTAGTGCTAAGATAGAACAAATTTATAGTGACATGTCTTATCAAAATTGTAATACGCTTGATATTGATGTAAATGTGGTTAAATCTTCATGTGTATCAAAATTTAGAAAGTTTGAACCACTATCTTTAGCTGGTTTGAAAACTATAATTGAGTTTGTGCCATCTTAAGCATGTGGTCTTGATTTAGTACCAACCAGTATTTTCAAGAAGTGCATTGATTTATTACACCCTGCTATTCATCATATTGTTAATCTTTTATTGAGTCTGAATTATTTTTCAGATGTTCTCAAAAAAGCTTAAAAGCTTGTTGTAGCGGGTCAAAAGAATGCGTTCCGATTGCGGGTAACTGGCTCGACTGCAGAGCCTCGTGAGCGATTGGCTGGATTGCTTTGTTAGGCTAGTCTGTTGAATTTGCATCTTGGTTGCAGCTGTTTCGTTACTTAACTTACTTCGATGCGACGTCATTGGTTGGAGCAGTTGCGTGACTGCGACATACTTCCCGTTTTGGTTTTTTTGAAGTTGAAGTGAGGGAGTTGGTCGATAAAGGAGAAAGGCCTGTCAAGGTTGACTATGCTAGCGTCAACGGTTCAATAACGTCGGAGTCATCAGTTTGTAGCGCGTCAAAAGAGCATGTTCCAATTGCTGTTAACTGGCTCGACTGCACAGTCTAGAAGCGATTGGCTGGATTGCTTTATTAGGCTATTCTGTTGAATTTGTGTCTTGGTTGCAGCTATTCTGCTGCTTGATTTGTTTCGATGTCAGTGCCCCAACTGGAGCGTTGTTCTATGGGGGGGGGGGGCAAAATTTCTTTCAGGAGGGGCGCTGACAATATTTACCATTATTTTCTCCTATTGTCGATTTGGGGTTGGAGGGGCAAAATTTGTGTTTGGGGGGCGCTTCCCCCCTGGTCCCCCCGTATTTGCGGCCCTGTTCGATGCGCGACATCATTTGTTGGAGCAGTTGCATGACTGCCGCATTGCATTACTCCTTTGATTAAAAATGAGAACCTAAATAATGATGATATTAAAAATTTCAGACCAGTCCATAGTTTGCCTTTTCTTGATAAAATAATTGAAAAACGCGTTTTTCTCTAAATTAATGCATATCTGTGTGAAAATTCACTGCATGGTTATTTGCAATCAGCTTGCAGATCTAGTTATAGCTGTGAAACTGCCTTTGTAAAAACACACAATGAAATTTTTTCAACTTTAGCTGCCAAGTCAAATCCAGTAGTTCTTTTTTTTGATTTGTCAGTTGCTTTTGATACGGTTAACCATGATCTCTTGCTTAGTAAACTGTCCGTAAACTTCATTTTTCTGATGTAGCTTTAGAATTGTTTTCAACAAATTTAAATAATAGAAGCTACTTTGTTAAAGGTGCTGGTTGTGCTTCTCATACAGTTGATGTTAAGTCTGGTGTACCCCAAAGTTCAATTTTAGAGCTAGTCCTATTTAACTTGTATTTTAAAAGTGCTGAATTAATTGCTAATTCACTTGGTCTTTGTGCACATTCATATGCTGATGATATGCAGTGTTATTTTTCTTTTGATAGAGATTCTTCTGTAGACATGATTAACAGCAAGATGCAAAGCATTGGATGACTTTCAATTTTCTAAAACAGAATGAAAATAAGACAAAAGTCATCAAAATTTTATCTAACCGTAACGTTGAATCCAGAATAATTTCTAACATACAAATTGATGATAACTGTTCTTTGCCTATGCCTAATGATTTTGTCAAAATTCTTGGTGTAATATTTGATGACCGACTGAACCTTGAAAAGCATATCAGTATAGTGGTTAGCATTGGCGTAGCCAGGATTTTTGATTGGGGGGGGGGGGGCCAAACCACAAATCACACGCAATGACGTCATCAGAAACTTTGAAAAAGTAATTTTTTGTGGGGCAAAGATATCGTAGAATGGAAGATCTGAAGCCGTAGCCTGATGGCACATAACCAGGATTTTGGTAAAGGGAAAGGGCGAAAACTAATAGTTAAAAAGTTTAAATGACTAACTTAGGAGACGTGTTGAGTAAGCTAGTGTACTCAAACGTATCACTGACGGGGATCTGGGGGCGGAGCCCCCAGCCGCCGGTGGTTATGGGGGTCTGGGGCAAAGCCCCCAGCCGCTGGGCGATTTTTGCAAGTTTTTGGAAAAAAAAGCTATTTAAATCCCATTGGATCACATTTAGCACGAGTTTAGAGCCATTTCAAAGAACTAGATTTTTAACATTTCAAAGCCAAACGGAAAAATTTAGTTGTTCAATCCTCCTTTTGCAATTAAATCCCAAAACACGTTTAGAAACTTGCATTATGGTGTAAAATTTTAATTGTGAGTGATTTGGTCCATGTAGGGGGAAGTAAGGCACATTGCCTCCTGCAATAGTGTAGCAGTAAATAATAATCTTCTCGAAGATTTTCCTTAGAGATTTTTGTTTCGTCATAAAGTTTACCAGCTATAGGAGTGCATGTACGGCCAAAGGGCCTAGGCCCCTTCAATTGAAATTTAGTAGTTTGTTCAATGAGCATTTTTCCCAGCTTTTTTTTTTTAAGTATTTTGTGCGTAAAACTGGCGTGGTGGAGGTGAATCGTTATTGAAAAATGGTACAATTAATGGTTACGCAAACTAAACATGTTATTCCCAGGCCGGATTAACATTGCGTAGAGCCCTTGGCACTTAGGAGATTTTTGCAACATCTTCCTGCCAAATATAAATGAAGACCAAAAAAAGTCCTATTATCAGAGGCAGTGGCGTTGCTAGAGAGGGGGGCGGCCCACCCCAGGTGTCACCATTTTGGAGAGACACCATATTGTGATGTGAAACCATAACTCCACCGATTTGTATAAATAGGCTACCTTACTTTTTTCACTTTGATTGTTCGTCCCCATCCTCATTTGGATTAAAAAAACCACTGATTTTTAGGCAAGGACTTTTTTGGGGGGGGGAATCTTCATCTATTTTTGGTACGAAAAAGGGTGCCACCACAAAATCCCGCCCCGGGTGCCACCATTTTTAGTAACGCCTCTGATCTGAGGGCAGGGCCCTGGCACAGAGCCATATGGCAAATACGGCGCTGGTTATTGCATTAAGTTTATAAAAAGTTTAGTTGAGGGCCTGAGGTAGCAACTTTTAGGACAAAAACCCTTGATCTCACCCTGGTTGTACGTTTAAATTGGTGGGAAAAAATTGAATTAAGGGGGTGCGTAGGGCATCCTGGTCGTCAATATTATTTATTGTTAATTTTTGTTGTACGCGTGTACTGATGTACGCAAAGATGCTAAAAGAAACTGAAAATGAAGAAACACGGTTTTTTTGGTGAATTTTTGTCATTGGTGGCATTTTGATTAAGGGGCTCCGGTCCCCTCGGCCACCCCCAGGCTACGCCAATGATTTTGAGACTAGATCGGTCCCCTAATAAGTTCTTTCATAAAAAAAACATATAAATCAAAATTAAAATAACTTTTTTTCCAAAACGTGTAGGTCTCGAGTCAAGTCACTGGACAGTTTTTTGAAACGTCCAAGAATTGCATGATATTATTATGACGTGGTCACGTGGTCGTCATTATTATTGCTTACTTTTGTACGCGTAAATCCTAAACTAAACAAACTGCAATTCCGGACAAGGACAACATAATGGCTATGCTCTCATTATATTTATCATTGGTAGTATTTCAATTGGGAGGTTTGCATTACCGCCTGTGCTGTAGCATTAAGTTCATTAAAACGTCAAACAAGAGCCTGGGGTGGCAACTTTTAGGTAAAAACTCTTAGATTTCTCACAGGCTTTGCATATAAATTGTTAAAAATTTGAATTAAAGGGCCCCTTACCCGGGAACCTTGGTCGTCAGTCAAAGGCCCTGGGGCTCCTTGGTTGCCAGTTAGAGGCCCCAGTTGTCGGTTAGGAGCCCCAGGCCCCCTGGTTGTTAATTAGGGGCCCTGGGGCTCCCTGGTCGTGAGTTAGGGGCCCCGAGCCCCCCTGGTTGTCAGTTGGGGACTCCGGGGCTCCCTGGTTTATTAGTTAGGGGCTCCTGGTTGTTAATTAGGGGCGCTGGGGCTCCCTGGTTGTGAGTTAGGGGCCCCGTGGCCTCCTGGTCGTCAGTTAAGCACTGCGGGGCCCCTGGTTGTTAATTAGGGTCCCTGGGGCCCCTGGTAATCATTTAATGGCCCCAAGGCTCTCTGCTCGTCAATTATGGACCCCCTTGTTGTCAGTTAGGGGTCCCCCTAGTTGTTGATTAGGGCCCCTTAGTTGTTAGTTAGGGGCCCTGGGGCCCCCTGGTTGTCAGTTATGGGCCCCCTGGTTTTCAGTTAGGGGTCCTGGGTCCCCCTGGTTGTCGGTTAAGGATCCCAGAGCCACCTAGTTGTTAGTAAGGGACCCCTGGTTGTTAGTTAGGGGCCCCGGGACTCGATCCCTTGTTGTCATTAATATTATTGTTAATTACTGTAATGTGCGTAATTACTGAAAAAAACTGCAACTAAACATCGCTAGGCTATGTTGTCATAACTTTTTGTCGTTAGTGGTATTTTGATTGAGGAGGGCCCGCGCTTCCCCCCTTCCTTGGCTACGCCTATGGTGGTTAGTACTTGTTACGCCAATTTACATAATTTAGGCAAAATTGCATCTAAGCTGTAAAAGTTCAGCTAGTTCATTCTTTGATATTGTCCCATATTGATAATTTCAATGCCTTGTTTTACAACATACCGGAATATTTATTGCATAAGTTGAATAAAGTTTTATATGCTGCTGTGAGATTTATTTTCGAATTTCGTGGTTCTGCTTTGCGTATGCACATGCTATCATTACTTAAAAAGCCTTCATTTTTTACCAGTTAAATTTCGTATTGTATTCAAAATTGCTATGTTCACACACAAGTGCCTGCATGGTTATGCTCGTACATATTTGAAAAATTTGATCAACTCTTGTTCTGTTTCAGCAAGATACAGCTTGCGGGTTAATGAAGATAATTGGGTGCTTCAAACGATAACTAGCTTAAACTTTGCTAGATTCCAATCTGTTTTCGTATGCATCACCCAAGGTATGGAATTCGTTGCCACTATCCCTGCGTGACTCTGAAACTTTGTCCCTTAGCAAGAAACGTTTAAAAGCCTATAATTTTAATTTGGCTTTTGAGGATGTTACCTCTGTTTGATGCCAGTATTTTGCTGCTTATTGCTATAGAATTAGTACCTCTGTTGTGTATCAACTTTATTTCTGTAAAATTATCTGCAAAGCTATTTGAATGTTACTACGGCCCCTTAGTCAGGTGCAGTGACATTTGTTAGTGTTATCTCAAGGGGGATAAAAACTGCTATTATTATTATATCGCCCCCTTCCTCTCAAGAAACGTATGTCCCTGGACATACACAAAACAAAAGTCCAAAACAAGCAGTATTTACCTCACTAAGATCAATTGTTATAGCATGTTCAAGAGTGTTGTTATCTGACGTAAATGAGCAGTTGAGGGATTCGATGCAGCCAGACAAAATTACATCTAAAATAAACATTTCGTATACAGCTTATACGATATTTTTATCTTTTGAAGTTTAGCGAACGCTAACGGCGGTCTTTGTTCAAAGCATTAACCGACCAATGGTCGAGTGGATAGAGCATCTGGTATTGAAGCGGTCTAATCACGTTCAATTCCCGGTTGGGTCAAATCAAAAACTATAAAAATGTTATTCACAGCTTTCTTGCTTGACCTTCAGCAATAAAAGAGACAGTGTGAAGCATCTGCCGTGCGTGGTAGACAAACTTTTCGGTCTTCAAAGGTGGCAGCTTGATTTGAAGACTGAAAAGTCCTTTCGTTGTCTTCTGGCCAAAGCAACTTGGTAAGTAAAGGTGTAATGTATTAAGAGCAATGTTCTGAAAAATGAATGATAAGCTATATACGAGATATAGCTTGTCATTATTATGTAATTTCAATTACTCTTGCATGCTAACCTTAAAGGCTTTCATTAGCAAAGCGAGAAAATTAGAGTTGAGCTGGGTAACAATCGCAGCACTAATAATAATAGTGTTGTAAGTAATGTGAATAAAGTTATCAAACTGTTTACTGGCGTGTCAGTCTTGGCAATAATTTGCTTATGGTTATAACTGTAAAGTCAACTTTCTTCTCAAGTAATAAAGTGTTTGTTACCTACAACGTATAAAAGGATAATAGCAAGATCTGACAGGATAAGCCAATAAGATCGTAGTGATAATAATGGTGAAAACTCTTTTTACGCAAAGCGTTCGACTACAAGTAGTGAATTGCAAAAACTCATTCAAGTTTATTGAAATTTGTAAGAGCAATGACAAAATTTTGCTTTAGGCAATAAATCAGTGGTGCCGTTGATGCGCTACACAACGATGGATTTTTAGTCGAAAGCTTGTCCGATAATTCAGACACTCTCTGAATGAGTTAAGCTGTCCAAACTGCTACTAGGTTACTTTATAACGTAGCACGTATACATTTTTTAAAAGTTTTACTGCACAATAAAAACAGAAATACAAGAAATTTTGTGTTATACCTCCAGAAGCAGTAAATGATATTAACTCGGTAACAGGATTGCTTAAAAAATTGATTTCGCAAAATCTTTCGTCTATAACACGGCACTTGCTGTTGCTTGGAGGTGGAACTAAAAAATAAAGCTTTTCAATAAAAGTTATAACAAGCTTCTTCTTTTTTTTTTGGAGACTATGGTATTAAATTTAAGACTAGATTAAGTTATTTAACTACCAAAAATTTACCAATACTCTAAAGATATTAAATTTTGTATCTTTTCTAAATTAATCTTTTTTTATTGTTTGTCAGTTCTGCAGTGACGTGATAGACACAGTAGGGTTGAACTGGTTAGGCAATGACTCGGTATTTAGGGAAATCTTAGTATTCTATTTGGCATGGTAAGCGACAGATATTGTATTATGCAGTTTTTTTGAATGGTTTAAGTCCAGAGTTGGAAATTGAAATTTAAAATCAACTCCAATAAAATTCAACCGTTGCAGCTAATTTAAATCAAATTTAAGCGCAGTGACATTCTTTTTTCACTAAAAAACTTTATTATATCAGTTTCAAGCGTAAAATTTGTGGCAGTGCCGTCTCCCACTTTTCATGCAAAAAAAAAACATTAGACTTAGTGTCGCAATAGTTCAATAATTTAGCTCCTTAATTACTTGCAATTTAACAAAACCAGCGGATTTCTCAACTACTAGTCACAAAATTTGGCAAGCTTGAACATACCAAGAAAATCAAAACGAAAGTTTATCTAAAAATGTTTTTTGTCTGAGTAATGCTCTAAACATTAAACTGTAGACAAGACACTAAGTAAACCAAGCCATAAATAAAAACGGAGAATGCTTGAGCATTCCAACTCTATAGTTTATCTAATCATCCATTCCAGAGTTTAGACGGACAGACAAGTACAGGCTCGTAACCTTAAAGTAATTTTGAAGCCAAAACCAAACCTCAAATTATGTTAGATCTAAAAAGTGTACGATTAATTCTAATATACGGTTAAAATAAAACTACTCCTTGCTGATGAATTGTGGCGTAATACTAATAACTGTGTAATAATAATCGCGATGATGCTTAACGAAGTTGTCATTGTGTTAGCTGAGTTATTTTTTTAATCACGCTTTCATTGCCTCTCAAAGGCGAAAACACAAGGTAAGTAACGCAAATTAAGCCCGACGTTTTGTCAATTTAAGCCCGACGTTTTGTCAATTTAAGCCCGAACCCGATCAGAAAAGCCGGCCCGAGTTACAATATACAACTCTGATGTATTTATTATCCACTGTTCTCATATGGCTAACCATTAGATTTACTAAACCTAATTATTATTAGATCATCTTATAGCTAACACTTTTGAGCATTATTGATGAGGACTAGCAGCCCGAAACATCGCTGCCCAGCTCTGTAACTTTAAAAAATGGATAGCTTTTGTTATAATTTTGTTTTGACTTGATTCTTGGGTTCAAATTTATCAAGCCCATGACCAGCAGGTTGAAATTGCTGTTAGTGGTGTTAGATTGTCTTGTTCAAAAGATAGATTTCTGCCATATTTTTTTCATTGGATTAATTTTAAAGGCCTATATAGCTCAATTCTATAATATGGACCGACCGCTACAAATTTGAGCATTTGTAATTCATTACAAATTTTTGCGTTGTTGCATGTTTTATTACAATTTCTGGAAAGCTTGAGTCGGTTCATTCTTGAAAAAGAAAAAAGATTGAAAAATAATAACAAAAAAGAAAGGTATTTAGAGAACTACGAGAAGAACCAAAACAACGGAGCTAAAATAATAGAATATGGAAAACAAATATAACTGTGCAACCGAGTTATAGTACTTATGAGCAATTGATGACATTAACAAGGTCAAAGTTTGTTAGTGGTCATCAATGATCAATTTAACTTTCACTCTAATTATGCAAGGTAATAGTGTTCCTTGGCCCATTTTTTTGCCTTTTTGAGGTCACCACTAAGCTAGTGCTTAAAGTTATTTCACTGTTAGTAGTTAAATAATCTACTCACATAAAACATTAATACGATGCTGTTTAGATCTTCCAGCACTAGTGTTAACTTTGGTATAAGGAGTGAGTGCTTGACAAGACACTGTTGTATTATGATCTTTTCTGGTGACAATTTTAGTGAAATTAGTCCCCTGCAACAAAATGATGATAATTATTAATTACTTTCTTGGTCAGTGCCCTAGAAAACTAAACCGTTGTTTTATGACAAGTTGACGACTCTGACTGCATAAACTTAATTTAACTTATACTATTTCTGATCGAGTGATTGCTTGTTGGATGAAGCGCTTTTTTACGGCGTTAATTTTTCCGAGGCAATTATAAATTTCTGTGTCTCCCCAACAAAGCAGTACATTTTACTAAAAAAGCAAAAACTAACATGAAAAAGTCGTAACATCAAAAGCTCCTGCATTAAGCTAGAATTTTTAAAACAGAAACGCCACCATCAGACAGACACAGACAGACAGACACTTTTTATTGCTAACAGTAACAATACACACACAAAAAAGGAAAGGTGAAAATAATTTATAACTAATATAAAGTCAGCAAAGGAGCTGTGAAGTAACCTTTTAGGGGTCTTTGAGTCAACCAGCTCCATCACTTATTGGTAAATAAATAAATAAATAAAGAAAAAAATATCAACAGTATATCTCATAATTTTTCATTCTCGCATTCAAGCATATTTCTGTGGACAGAAATAGGGGTTTTTAGATAAATTTAGCGAAAAAATTGATTACTATGTTACATTTAACATTTATACTTTTTTAGTCGTCAGCTTGCTCTCTGGCCAAAAAGCTATCTGCGCGGAAGCCTAGAAAAGAGCCACAAAAAAGGCAAATATACTTAAAACAGGCGACTACTTAAAACTTCAATTTAAGTAGTCACCGTTCTTGTGGCTCTTCCGTAGGCTTCCGTGCTTGCAGTCTTTAGGCCAAAAAGCACGTAAATGATTAAAACATTAAGCACTCTGGGTCGCAAACATCAAAACATCACAATTAATTATTATCTATATTTTTGTTGCATTATCTAATTATTACACCCGCTGAATTACGCTTAAGCGAGTAACGAGCTTGCTGAACCCATCTCCGCATCCAGTTGCGTAGCCAGGGGTGCAGGGCTGCAGCTCTGTTTGCCTGTCAAGCAAACTACAAAATAAAAAAAATATCACGTTTTTAGCTTTTTTGAGACCGTTTTTTCCGCTAGAATTGACTAAAAAATAATAAAAAGCATCTTTTGAAACATATATTCAGGGGGGAGGGCTAATTGTCAAAAATTAAAATCACAAATCAATGAAAACTTTAATAAATGGCCAAAAATAAACAATCAAATTTGATCGCTAGTGTAAAAACGCCAAACATAGGTTTCATCAACATATATTGCAAACTCAGGAATAACGGAAGGGGGGGGGGCTATTTAGTGTTAGTTAATTACCAATCACTTCTCTTAATAATCTTTCCATTAGCTACCCCCCCACAATTATTTTTTTATAAAATATAGATAAAATAGATTCCTCTGTGTGAGTTTTATTGCATTATCGGATTTTATAATTTACCAGTAGGTAAACAAGAGAACTGCAATGTTATCATTAGCCACTTCCCACATAGCCCATAAATGCAACCAGTTGAATCATTTTGCACTGCCAATTTCTATGCCACGTTTTAAAAGCATTATTGTTTATTAAAATAGCTCTAAAATTAAGTTATTTTTGCAAAAAAAATGCAGAATTTTCGAGCGCTAGGGGCTTCGCCACAGACCCCCAGCCTCCGGCAACTGGGGGCGTAGCCTCCACACGCCCATTGGCTTCCGGCGGCTACGCCCCCAGACCCCCAAAACAGCCCCCCCATTGCAAATTTCTGGCTACGCGCCTGTTTGCATCATTGCACCCAATTTTCATTCATTCATTTATTTATTCTTTGCTCCTTTTTTCCTAAGTCTCATATAACTAAATGTGTAATAATCAACAATGTTTCAGCTAAAGTAAAAAGTTTGGCAAGATTTGGTTTGCAGATTTGTGTAAATCGATAACTTGGTAAAGAACTATTTTTATCTTTATTTTCATTTAATCACAGTGATCTAAAGCTAAAACTGAAATATTTATTGATGCAGAATATAACCACCAAATATCTTACCAGCGGCAAACTTTGATTTGTTTCTCCACAAAAATAAATTGAACTATTTCCTGTTGGAATAACAAAAGAATTGTATACGCAATGCAAAGAAAGTGTATCATTTTCCAGGACTGACATATCTTGGAAAAGTTGAACAACGGGAGCTGAAAAACATTTTTTAAAAAGTTGTAGTTGGTATGAAGTAAATGTATGGTAATTTGAGTGTTTTTTACATTAAGTTTTAGGGTAGAAAAAGTATTGCATTTACTTCTTCAAAATCCTCAGCAATCGTTGCAATACTAAATTAACTTTTATAGCGCTTTTAAGGTATTCCACCTAGTAAAAACTGACACCAACCTGACCAGCATTGCAATTCATCGTGCTCTCCGCTCCATTTAGCTGTTGCTAAGCAGATTGTTTGGATTATACCAGCCTGAGTCGCGTTTTTATGAAAAAATAGCTCTTTTTCCTCAATGCAACTAAAGATTCCCTTTGCTTGGTAAGATGCAGAAGAAGGAATGACTTGAAGAAAAGTGTTTGATGACAAGGAGCAATCTACATAAACATCCCAAAAACAAAACTCCGGCCGTAAAATACTTAAAACCATAGTAATTTGGTGCGGTTCTGTACAATGAAAACAGCATATTTGTTGATTTTAGTTAAAAGTAAAACACTCCAAAATTGATTTTTATTCTGAATGTTTTGAAATAACTTAGTTCATTATGAGTAGAGTAACCTTATTCCAATAAAATTGATAAGCATCTATTTGAGTGTCACGAATAATAATTTTGAATGCCTGATATATGATTATTTGCGGTATTTTACTGCGTACGTGACTGATTTACTGCTTTTTGCCGCTTTTTTGATTTAGAATATTCAGGATATTCTGGATAATTCCTTTCTAGTATTTTCTACTGTCTTCTATCAGTCACTGGAATAATTAGTTGTTTACATGTCTTAATTGCTATATTTAGACTTGAAGTTTGTAATGTCATAACTATGTTGAAATCTTATCCTAAGCTCGTGTATTTTTTTCTATTGTGACGTATCATGGAGTGTTCTGGGATATTCGATAGCTTTTACCTTAGTATAAATTGGCGGGTCGTTTTTCATTCTATTTATTCTTATATTTTAAAAGTGGATAATTTTTAGGTATTAGTTTCATAGGCAGTTAAGCCGAGTTTGTGTATTTGGGTTTGGCTCATATAGCCATTTAGTAAGAGGTGTGAGTGGAGCAATTTTGCTCAGTTAGTTAGTTTGTGTTTCAATCTTAAATAGAAGTTTTTTATTTAAGATTGGTGTGCTGCTTTCTGAGATTCAATAAGCTAAAGGAACTGTCAACTGTCATTTTCGATTCGTCAATTAACATCTCAGTCGTTCTCTAGTTTCAGTCGACGTGGGCAATTGTAGAGATTTAAGGTTGTACTCTAGCCAAGTATCAACGATCGCGACGTTGAGTAAGATTACTTTACTGATGACAACGTAAGTTAGTTCAAAACGGTTAGAATGAAAAGCAATTGTGAAAAGATATAGCTCCAAATCGGTACTATTGAAGAAATAAGAACTGTTTGACGTAATAAAGAGGTGCCCCAAATTTTGTTCCAATATTTCCCAAAACCTCGAACATAAATTAAATCCGTTTGACGCCGCACCATTGGCAATGTGGAGTTTCGAACTTTTTGGAATAAAAAAAAAGATGACTTTAAAACATTTCTTGCAAAATAGGCAAAGAGGCAGTCGATATTCTGCAAGAAATTTTGCGAAGTCATGCTTTTTTAATCTTACAAAATTTCGAACCGCAGGGCTTCCAATGGAACGGAGTCAAAAAAGTAAATGCATTTTTGCGGATAATGGGAATAGTGGAACAAGGTTCGGGGCTCCTCTTTATTACCTCAAGTAGACGTCATTTTTCGGACAAAACCGATTTCAAGCAGCACCTCTTCAAAATCGATCTGTTTTCTAATAAAATATAAATCTATAAAGAGTATGTATAGCAGAAATTAATGTGCAATGTTACTGTGATTCGATTTGTTAACCAAAACTTTGCCATGTGTTTATCAAAGAAAGTGTAACGCTCATGACTCTGTCGTAACTTCAATAGCCTTATAAAAAAATGATGGCGAAATCAAGTTTTATTTTGTTTATAAAGCGTAAGTTTGAAAAAAAAATACAAAAAAAAAACGCACAGATCTTTAATATAAAACATAAAACAGAAACAGCTTAATAAATTTGTGTTTAGTTATTTTTTAAGTGTTGCATATCTTACTTTGGCCCGAAAATATCGTTTCGTGCGACCTTGGGTAGCTTTAAAACAAAACTTACAACAACCGCTGAATGCTACGAGTAAAGCGTCCATTTTTCCAGCTGAATCTTGAGTCAGACACTGGTAGACCTACATTCAGTTGCAATATGCATGCACGCAAATATCATGCAAGCGTTTGCTTTAACCTACCAGTAACGTGCAGATCAATACGAGCTTGAGTTTCTTCAGAGCTAATTACATCTTCAGCGCATTCAATGGTAATCGTAGTATTGGTTTGCAATGGAAGTAATATCGTCAAGGTGGTGTTTATAGTGCCTTTTGTTTGAACGCAGTTCAAACAGAAATCGCGATGAGGTGTTCGATCTTCACAACTTAGCTGAGTTGAAGTAAATATTTCAATAGCTTGATTCGTGGTTTGATCGTTAAACACCCATCTGCAAACTCCATAATTTAAGGGTTTGAACACCGAAACAATCTGTAATCCGTCATTTCCCTTCGCTACTGTGTTGCGTGGTAAGGATGGAATTGTTGAGATAGTTGGTAATGACTTGGCATTTGGAATATTACCTGAATAAACAATACAAAATTATACTTACTAAACTAACAATTTTACAGTGCTAAAATAACTTAAAGTGCTAAAATTTAATATAGAGTTGTATAATTAGAATTGCAACTACGCAACCAGAGAATACTCAGTTTCAAATGTGTGTTATAAGTTATTTTAGTACCAGTACTGATTCTACAATCTACGGCAATCTTATTTAATTTGGTCATAGATCTTTGCATTTTAGAGCTTGAAGAAAAATAAACTTTCTTTAACATACTGCATTTGTAAATATCCACCAGAACTGACTAGCAAAGAAACAAAAGTGAACTTCAAAATAAAAAAGGACAATAAGGCGAAAAAGAAAACGCAAGCTTTATATTAGCTTTTTTTTGTGGAAATAAACACCAATTGATTGTTATTCTTGGTGTCTTGGATTGCTGATGCTAGGTTAGGCGTCGTTTTTGCCTTGGTTGATTTGGATTATCTTTGATTCTAGATCGTATGATCAGGGGCGTATTTAGGGGGGGGGCATTGGGCCACGGCCCCCCCTTTGGGTCGCCAGGATTGCAAACTTGCATAGAAAAGTGAGCAAAATTGAGGCATAGCCCCCCCCCTTTGCAAGTTGAGCATCAGGCTTTGAGCTCGAAATCACCTGATATTGGGCGAAAAATGGGACGAAATTTGAGTGAGGACCTTTTTTTTTTGCTCTTCACCTGCTTTTGGGAAAAAATGGGATGAAATTTGAGTGTGACAATTTCAAAGTCTGATCTATGTTCCTCTCAAATTTTCTGAAGTTTCTGGCCCCTCCCCCCCCCTTTTCAAAATCCTGCGTACGCTAATGCGTATGATATGGGGGTTTAATCTGCACCCAGGTCACGTTGTTACGTCCTTAAATAAGACGTTTACGATGATTATTCTCTGAGTCAAACTTTAACCGGAAAGCTTGGAATACCATCAATTTCGAGGCTGTTGAGGACGATTCGTCTAAAATTTAAAGTGTATAGTCGCTTCCTCGTGAGTGGAGGATACATATGGAGTAGTCAATCATTTATTTATAAAATGATTTATCAATAACAAAAAACTGCTATGTGCAAATATCCAAATGTTTTACGATCAATGTTGCAAAATATTTGTTTAGTTTAAACATACTGACAGAAAATTTTGAAAATACAGTGGGCCTACTAAAAAGAGTTTTGTAAAATTTCAAGAGTTATGGCGCATAGCCGTTTACTGTGTTTCCTTTGGCAAGTCATTATCAGAGGTGGAGTTCTCAAAGACACATTTTAACGTCCTTGGCCTCAAAGGTCAAGTCCTTGGTCTTGGCCTCGAAGCCTACAAGTCTTCAAAAATTGCCCTGTCCTCGGCCGAAGACAGCACTATTTTTCGAATCGTTAAAATTTTGTTCGAAAACGCCAGAAACCTTGCGACAAATTTGCGAAGACCTTTATTCTTTTTTCCTTTTTTGAGGGGATCGCCTGAAAAAAATTTTTGAAGACTTTTATTTGAAGAACACTTGCGTTTGTATCCTAGGTCCTTGGCCTAGCCTCGAGCCTTGTGTCCTTGTCTCCACCTCTGATCATTACTTGCAGCTTAATTGGCTTATCATTACAAGCAGCAATAGTATGCCAATTAGACAGTACGCCAGCAATGCTAATCAGGCTTGGAAAAATTATAATTGTAATTGACAAAATTGTAATAAAATTACACGATTTTGCTGTAATTGTACTTGTAATTGAGAATTTTCAAAATTTGATAATTTTAATTGTAATTGAAAAATTTTCTGCCTTTTTTCAATTACAATTACTCTATTATTCACCAAGATAGATAATAACAAAATGTATTTGAACAATATCATTTTCCTCCGGTTGCAAAACGATATCAAAATTTTCTACAGGTTGCAATCACATCTGAAGTGACAAACTGATTATCAAAGTTAGTTAGAAATAGTTAGAGTTGGTTTTAGAGATAAGGTTAATTTTATTCAAAACCGAAACTTAGCACCTACTCTAATCATAACTAGCACTAACTCTAAGCCAAAAAATAGCCTAAAATGGAGTTGGACTCTGAAGTCAGATGTGACTTAATTGGTAGTAAGTAACCATTGTAACCATAGGCGTAGGCAAGATTTTTGATTGGGGGGAGGGGGGCAAACCACAAATCACATGCATTGAGGTCATTAGAAATTTTCAAAAGAGGAACTTTTTAAGGGGCAAAGATATCGTAGAATGGAAGATCTAAAGCCTTGGCCTGTTGTTGGCAATTAACCAGAATTTTGCTAAAGATAGAGGTAAACTAATAAATAGTTAAAAAGTGCAATAAATTGTCAAACTTGGGAGGCGTGCTGAGAAAGCTAATGTAACGCAAACGTAGCTCAAACAGGGGTCTGGGGCGGAACCCCAGCCACTGGGCGGTTTAAGGGTCTGTGGGCGAAGCCCTCAGCCGCTGGGCAATTTATTTGTAATTTTTTGACATAAAAAGCTATTTCAATGTCATTGGATCACATTTCGCTAGTGTTCAGAACCATTTGAAAGAACTAGATTTGTCACATTTGAAAGCCAATTGAAAAAATAAATTGTTCAGTCCCCCTTTTACTTGCAATTTAAGTCCAAAACACGTTAAAAATCTTGCAATTTGTTGTTAAATTTTAATTGTTAGTGATTTTTTTGGCTCAGATAAGGGGAAATACAGAAAATTGCCTCCTGCAATATTGTAGAAGTAAACAGTAATCCACTCAAAGGTTTTCCTTAGAGATTATTGTTTTCTCATAAAATTAACCAGTTATAGGAGTACCTATACGACCACGAGGCCCAGGACCCCTCAATTAAAATTCAATATTTTGTTCAATGAGCAACTCCCCTACCTAATTTTTTTAAAGTATTTTTGCGCTTAAAAACTGGCGAGGTGGAGATGAATTGTTATTGAAAAATGATACATTAGATGATTACGCTTACTGACCATGTTATTCCCTGGCCGGATTTATATTGTGCGATGTCCCTGTTATATTAGAGATTTTCACAACATCTTTCTGCCAAATATAGGTGAAGATCAAAAAAAGTCTTACCATCTGGGCGTGGGGCCCTGGCACGGTGTCATATGGTAAATCCGGCCCTAGTTATTGCATTACTTTCATGAAAAGGTTAGATAAGAGCCTGAGGTGGCAACTTTCAGAACAAAACCCCTGAATTTCACCGGGTTATGCGAGTTATACGGGTTAATTCACTCGTACATTTCAATTGGTTGGCAAAATCGAATTGATGGGGCCCGGGGGGCTCCTGGTCGTCAAAATTATTGTTAATTACTGTTGTAAGCGTGTACTGTTGTTTGCGAGGGTGCTAAAAGACACTGAAAATGAAGAAACCAGACTGTTTTGGCACATTTATTTTTTTATTGATGGCATTTCAGTTGAGGGCTTTCCCTGGCTACACCTATGATAGCAACTGCAATACTATTTGTGATATAAAGATTTTGGGTGCTTTTTTGCTTGTTTTCTCTTGTGTGCATGTCAAAGCGACACCAATTGTTCTACTTTGTATGATCATACTAAATACTGTGGGTGATGTTATTGGGAAAAGTTAAAATTGTTTTATATAGTAGTTGCAGGCTAACTTAAAGTTGTAACGTACACAATTTTAACTTTTTTACAATTTTTAATTGTGCTAAAACCTATGTTCCTTTGCACAAATAATTGCGGTATGATACCATAGTTTAGCTAAAACCATAGTTTTGGTGGAAGCGATATGAATTCAATAACATACTTGACAGCTGCTTAAAAACAAAATTACTGTATGTACTGCAAAAACTAAAGTTAAACAAAGATTGATAGAGGAACAAGGATAAAAAGAAACGGGGCTGTATTAGGTCTGATATAGAAATACAATAACAAATCCACACTGTTGAGATACGCAAAGCTCGTGGCTTCATATGTAGCGAAATTGGTCAAAATGTTTTGAGAATCTTTTCATTATAATTGTAATTGAAATTGCAATTGAATTACAATTACTTGAACTTGAATAATTGCAATTGTAATTGAAAATTTTAAGTTGTAATTGTATTTGTAACTGTAATTAAAGCAAAAATAAGTAATTTTTCCAACCCTGATACTAATATAAGTAACACTTGGAAATAATAAACATAGCACGAGACAATGTGGGTGAGCAAAAATCTAAAATTAAGCAGCTCATTTAAATCTGAAATAATGCAATTAGACATCAAAAGAAAAAGGTGACTCTATGAAGTCCGGGCGGGGACTGTTCGTGCACTC
Organism: Trididemnum nubilum; assembly: GCA_963965965.1. Classification (NCBI taxonomy): domain Eukaryota; kingdom Metazoa; phylum Chordata; class Ascidiacea; order Aplousobranchia; family Didemnidae; genus Trididemnum; species Trididemnum nubilum. Next base: position 13,044,840 of record OZ014469.1, read on the forward strand.
CATTCATATATTTTGAATTTTGCAATGAAGCAGTTAAGCCACAATCATAAAATTATCTGACTTTTTTTGAAATTTGTTACTTTAACTTTACTTTGCAGAATCATTAGCGTATAACAAACTAGATTCGATAATATAAAAAGTTTTTTTGTGGCCGAGGGTATGCTAGATCAAACGTTTTTTTATGGCCAAGGGGTATGGTTTGTTGCAACAAAACTTTTTGATCTAAAAAACAGAGTATGATTTTTGAGTTTTGTAACTTAACACACTTTTCTTAAATCTAAACCTACACCCACAACTAGCCTGGTGCAGTATGTTTGTTAATGAACAATTTCATATAAACAGTTCCAATCATTTTTATACAATCACTAACAAAACGGAACAATGCACCTACCTCGACATTGAAAAAAACGAAAACACAAGAAATTTCAAAAATAAAGCATTAAAATGTTGTAATTTTTATTTACGACAGCTTTGGCTTTTTTGTTTTTAGTTAAACTGTTTTTCAAGACCAATTTAATGTCCCAAAATTCATTTTTATTCATAAAAAGTAATGTAAAGCCAATCTAAAGCTTTTAAAAAATTAAATTTTGGAGAATCTACTTGGGAAACCCTTTTTAACTCCCTATCATCTCCAAATGATGCGACGTTTCCTTTTTTATTTACAGCAAACGCCAAACATGGAATCTTCAAATTTTGCCATGTTTTATGTTTTATTTACATCTCTATATATATTTCTAATATCATTTGTCTAATTCAAGTGGTAAAATGTCAAAAACTTTCAAGGTCATTTTTTGGGGAGTTTTTCTCAACTTGGCATCTCCAAATTTTTTGTGTTTCATTTATCTTTCATGTTTACTGATCTTAAAAATTTCAGATTTTTATCTCAAGTAATTAGAAAGTTTTAATTTTGGAGGGCTCGTTCAAAGAAAACTCCCCAATGTGGCAGCCCAAAATTTTTAATGTTTGACCTTTTTTTATGTTTGACAAGCCTAAAAATTTCATTTGTCTAGCTAAAGTGATTGAAAATTTTGTTTTTTGGACAACATGTTTGAGAAGGGCCCCTCATTGTTGCACCTTTAATTTTTGCTGTGTTTTACTGATTTGAAATTCTTATCCATTCTGAGATTATCACCAATCCTAGCTTTAATATTTTAAAAGTTTAAATTTCGGAGGACCCATTTGAAATTGAACCTCCAACGTGTCATCCCCGATTTCAAACGGACACCGTAGTCATTGTTGATATCTGCAATATAGATCTAAGTTCGATTTTTGTGAGTTTAGCATTAAAAGTAGATACGTGCTAGAAGAAAAACAAAAACCAAAAAAGAATATTCAAGTTCGTTAAATCAACATAACCAAGAAAGGCGGTCAATAGTGTGCTCAAAAACCACAACATATTTTTACCAATAATTAAACTTACCGAAATATACCGGTTTAAATTGGTCCACTTATTCTTAATTTTTGGTCTCTAAAATTCTGGTTACATGATTGGGCGCCCCGAAACTTGGTACGTATAAAGTGTTTATCTGCATTCGTGTTATGACCAAATTTCAGCGTTCCATGACCACCGTTTTGAGTTTATAAGTGAAATAATAAATTTTTCCCAAAAATGGTGATTTAAGATCTTAAATCACGATCACGTGATTTAAGATCTCAAAAATGGGCATACATGATGCTTTCATTTATTCTTATGCTGTATCCAAAATCCAACTTTGACTGTTTGTAAGTTATTAAAATAAATAGATTTTGATGCTCTTCTATCATAATGGCGGAGTAAAAACAACGTCGCGCGCACGCAAAGTCCCAATTAAAACGCCAATGTTTCGATAGATGAGCTAAAGTGCAAAAGTATTAAGTAGAGTTCTTTAGCTAACTTATGAAAACGTTAGCATTTTAATTTGAAAATCTTTTGAGTTTCTATTAGACTCCATTTATCTGCTAGCAAAGTGCTTCAATAATAATTTACCTGGTAGCAATAACATTATGTTCTTACTGTAACTTAGTTTGCAAATTAACTAAACCAAAACCGGTAGACTAGACTTACCGAAACAATAAAATACAAACATCCAAATAAAAACCAAAATGAAGTGCATTTTGGTGTGATGAAAATTTTTGATTAAATCAATGAATTTAATTTCCGCCAAACGTGGAAATGGATTATTTTTGGTTAATTTTGACGAAGATCGATGCAGAGCAAACTTAGATTCTTTGGTAGTCTACGTACTGTAAAATGTCAGCAAAAACTTTACCACGATAAACATAATAGTTGACAATATTTTATAGAAAGGCTGATTTTTTTTAAATTTTGATTTTTTAGCTACAGCAATGATAAATTCAATCTGTGATGGGCAAGTCAACGCTTAAAATGTTGTGTGCTGTTTTATCGTGTACGCTATCCGGTTTATTAGCTCATTGTTCATTGTTTTGGGCAATATTGCACAATGCAAGTAGACAAACAGAAATATAACTAATGTTTTTATCTTTGTTTTTTCTTGCTTCACTTGCGCTGTATATAAACTGCTGTTTTGTTTTGTGTTACTTTTCAGTCACTATCCATCTAGTCATTTCATTCTTTTTTAGTACCGTACTTAAGTATAATTGAGCCTGATAGCGTACAAACTCAAAAACATCTCTTTCTTACTAAAGCAAATGCGGGTAAATTTTCTTTCCTCTTTAACTTCTTTCACTTTGTTTCAAACAAAAATTCTACAAAATTGCAAAATTTTAGAAAAAATAAAAAATGTCTTTCTTCACTGACTTGATATTCTTCAAGCTAAAAACCAACGTAATATCGGTAAACGAAATAACTGCATCGGTGTTAAAGTATAGGCAGATAGTAGCTGGTGACATAGTATGCGTAAAAGCAATGAAATATTTTTGGCGCTGACAGCAATCAGTATGTCCATGCCAATTTTTTTATGTCAAGTTTCGATTTTACCAAATACCTAGTACCTTAGACATTTTTTGAGAGGGCAGGCAATGCAATTTTGCAGAAAAGTCAACAAACAGAAAAAAATTGTTTGCTCATTGTCTACATGTCGGAAGATAAAATTTTATCTAGATTCTAGATTTAGCGTAATTTTACACCAACCACAAAATTTATTTTTGAGAGCTAGTGTAAATTTTTATTATTTGCTGTGGCGGATCCAGAAAATTTTGGTTGGGGGGGGATAATAAAAATTATAAGCACAAAACCTCAAAAATTCGGATGTGTTGTTCAAACGTTTTTTCCGCCCTGAATCAGGTGGTCTCCAAAAAAAAAAAAAAAAAAAAGGTCTTCACCGAAATTGAGACTGATGGAAATTCAAACGTTTTTTCCCCCCAAAATCAGATGGTCTCCAGAAAAAAAAAAAAAAGGTCTTCACCGAAATTGAGACTGATTTTTCGGCCGAAATCGTTAGGTTTAGGCTGGTGGGGGGGATGCATCCCCCCCATCCCCCCTAAATCCGCCACTGATTATTGGTATACATGGCCAAAATAATAAATTTTCTAACTTGATTTGTTGTGATTGTACTATCACGGCACGAAATTAACATTACAAAGTGATTTCCACTTTGCTCTAGATAAATATTGAAATTCTAGTACTCACAATACTTTCTTTAATTGATTGAGCAAGAAAGAAACCTAGGATATAACGACCATTACTTGACAATGCCACCGTGTAAGAAATGGCTTACGAAATTAAAAGTTTTGTTCCTGTTAAATTATTCCTGAAGTGAAATAGGCAGAACTAATTTAATAGTTCACAGAGACATCACGTCTTACAATCCCACTTCTTTTGACAACACCTTAATGCTGTCTCTGCGTCGAAATGGGTAATCACTTCAACCCTAGTGACGCATGTGAGGCGGAGCCCCCTATCGCGGGAGCATTCCCGTGTTTCGAAGTCAACTGACTTCATCATCAGTGTGAAGAGGAGTCGACACAATGCAAGGAATTTTGATCCCTGAATTAGGCTAACTCAACCGATAAATTTGAATAACCAAGCTATCGGTATAGGCTAACGTCTTCATCTCGTAACTTCAGCTGCTAAAAAGGCAGACCCAATTTTTTTTTCCCACGTACTGCTCTGGACTCGAGTTTGGCGTAATACCAACGCTCATCGGCAGAGCTGACGTTCAAACCGAAATTCAAAAACTAAACTAAGCTTGTCTGCAAACCGAAATTCAAAAACTAAACTAAGCTTGCCTGTAAACCGAAATTCAAAATCTGAGTAACCTAGCCCATGAAGTTAAAATCAAAATAGGATTGTGAAACATAATCGCAATTGTGACCAAGGTAACCCGAAAAAAAAACAAAAAATTAACTCTGGACAGGGGACCAAGTGGGCTAATAGACAGGGATGAAAAATTAAGTACATAAAATGGGCAAGGGGACCAAGTGGATAAGGGAGGGGGGGAGAGTTAAAGGACAAAGATTGATAATTCACCCAGTGCGAATACAATATTTTTTTATAGGCAGAACTAATTCAATAGTTCACAAGACTTCGCGTCACATATCGTAAATGATATTGCACCCGTGCTGTTTCTGCAGTGGACAATCTCTCCTGTTTCTGCAGTGGACAATTTTGTTCCTGTGTTAATGTGGTTTATACTCGCGGCTCATATACCTTTCCGCGGCTCCTAATAGCTTCTTGAAAAATGATTGTTTTTAATTTCAAATGGTTTTGACAACTGATTATCAAAACTTTATCAAATCATTCTTGATTGAAGTTAAATCAATGCTGCGGTACTGCTACAATAATTTACGTCCAATTTTCTACAATTCACCGACATTATTTCAAATAAGAGGTTGGAACGTTTACTGTGTATTAGGATATCTATTATTTTTATCTGAAAGAAAAAGAGTGGCAAAAATCTAGCTTGTCAGTGATATGCAATCAAAAATAACCAATACGGCTCTCCAATCAACTGGCTACGACCAAGTTAATAACATTGTAGACAGTGCTTTTTTGAAGGCGATTTGAGGAACCGAAGCAGTCTCTCAAAATTGTCCAACAGTCTCTCAAAATCTGCTTCTACAAAAGTGTAAGCAAAGTTAAGTACGCTTTGAAACAATAAGAAAAAATAACTGTCAATATATATTTATAAACTAACTGTCAAAGATGTGCTTTACATTATAAAATCCCAGCGTGTCAGTGCCCACTAGTCTGTAAGGTTACGGCAAAAAGAAAGGAAATCATCACAATTAGACTTTTGAAATCGTCACAAACGACTTTTGTAAAAGTCAATTGTTACTCTTTCACTTCAGTCATTTTCACTAAATCACTATTTACTCTAGACTAATGATAGAGAGTAATGTGGAACTTGGTAGGACTTCCAATCACGCTATATAGAACATTTGTTTCTTAATTTGGCTAAAAGTGATAATGTTAGCAAGTGGCTAGACTATTTCGCTTTAGTTTAATTAATTAATAAACTCTTTTAGGAAGCTGATAGAGAAAAGTATACTGGTATTTTGTCATTCACTATTTTAGTCAGTGTTTGGAGAATGTAGTTACTTTTTACGTAAAGGGTTTAGTAGATTTAGTACATTTGTACAAGTTGGGTTTTGTGCACTTTTTTAAGAGTTATTGGAGACGAAACCGTAAAGTTTCGTGGTTAGTTTACGGAGCAGAATAGCCTAGTAAGCCTACATTGCTAAAAGTTATTTTATTTTTGATATTTTGATAAAACGAAGGCAAGTAACAGAACGAGCGATAAAGATGTTGGCATTCGAACATTTGGCGAATGGTGATGAAGCTGATGATGATGGCCCAATGGAATAGGTTCCATTAAATGACTTTCATACTGAAAAGTTTTTATTATAAACTCTAATTTGCTAACAATAAGTGTTTATTGAAACAGTTGTTGACCGCAGTTTCAGTTATAAATTTGGATAAAAAATTTGCGGTCTTTCAAAATTGTTTAGCGGCTCCTCAAGCCTAACCTTAAAACAAACACTGATTGTAGAACCGATTATGTGCTGAGATTGCGCTTTGTAATTTCATCCGGTGAGGTTCATCTTTTCCTCATTTTTGTTTTTGTTATTCTATCCTGTATTTTTTCCAGTGATCACTGCACTTGTTAATTTTTTTCAATAATTGGCTGCTTAAATTGCCGGGAATATTTTAGATAACATCATAGATCACCAGTATTTTAGTTTATGCTAGACTTGCAGTTGATGAGCTTTGGATTTCAGCAAAGCTTGAGTTCAGGGTTAGTATTTTGACAAAGTTCGCCCCAATTTTTCTTAATAAGTTCAAATCTCCCTATTTCCATGTTTACTTGATTGTAGTGACGTAATCAGGTAGGCTGAAACCCATTCCCTTTTGGCCATGTCACTTGGAAAACTCAGGTCAAATATGCATGCTTTTAAACGTGTTTGAATTTAACCTGAAGTAAGGAAGAAGCGGAAGATACTACGTAATTTAATTCTGTCAAAAGATGTCCAAATCTTTGCTATTAGTTTTTTTAATTGACTAAAGCAAAATGTCGTCCAACTGGCGTTAAAATTGCTATTTGTTTGAAAAATTACGAAAATCCCTCCGCGGTCAGTAGTTCCACCCGAATACCTTAGTTTATGACACGTAGAAAAATTTTAGTTTTTCAGTCAAGCCCCTTTAGCAAAACGAAGTTACGCGCTAGGTTGGATGAGGGCTTGGAATTTTATTGGTGATGATGAATTGCATGTTACTAAGGAGCTACATTTTTGTGATCCTGTTTTTTTTTTAGATCCCCTAAAATTGGAGATTGTCGTAAATTAAGTTTGGTTTTCTTTATCAGATAACTCTATATTAACTGCTGTTTTTATGATGTCATAATTACTGTTAAGTTGATTTAAGCAATTAGTATTGAGTATCGTTTTTTTTTAACTTGCGTTGTTTGCTTAGTGGCTTTTCACAGCTTGTAGGTTCAAAATTTGGCTCTAAAACTTAAAAAAGATTGAGAACCACTGTTTTATACAGTTGCAGCTATTGCTCGACTTTATCTTTTTTTTATGGTTTCTTTCTTTTCTGCTTGATTAATTGCAGCAGCTAAAGCATGCTGAGTAGAGTTTGAAAAGGTATAACATTGAAAGCTTTAATTGGGGACTTTGCAACAGCAAGCTTTATTAGTGTCAATTACATTAGCTCTAATAGCGCATTTTGTTTTTGCTTGAATTAAATTTGGTTTCTTAACGAGACGAAAGCACAAGACTTAAAAAAACGATTTTTTGAAAACTTTACAGAATGGCTTTAATTATATCTGCAAAACACTTGTTTTCCATCTTGTTCACAAAAAGACATTTCTAACTGATTAAATTAATCTGAAAGTGAAGAGGTTAACAAGGCATTCAAAAACAATAACGAATAATTGTCTTGAAACATTTTTATTCTCCGTTTCAAGATTTAAACTGCAATTGTATTTATTCACCAAGTTTTTTAGCCAGAAGACACCGAAGGGAACTTTTAGACTTCGAGTTAAATTGCTACTTGCTTATATGCTTCCATGCATGGTGGAAGCTTCACACTGTCCTTTTTATTGCTGAATATCAAGCAGAGAAATTATGGATACCAACTTCCAAAGTCTTTGATTTAAAGAGATACTGATTGAAATCGGTTTTATTGAAGAAATGAGAACTGCTTGACGTAACGATGAGGTGCCTCAAAGCTTGTTCTAATATTCCCTTAACCGTAAACATAGATTTAATCCGTTTGATTACGTAGCATTGGCAAACCTGTGTTTGAATTTCGTGACATCAGATCTTGCAGAATAAAGAACGGCATGTTCAACATTCTGCTAGAAATTTTGCAAAGTCATCCTTTTCTGATCTTAAGAATTTTCGAAACGCAAGGTTGCCAAGATCAAACTACTCAATCGGATTTAATCCGATCAGGAATCAAACCGAAATCGATCCATTTGACCACTAATTGGTTAATTAAATGCCTTTGTAAATAGATTTTTAAGGTAAAGTATTTATTGCTTGACAAACTGACGTAATAAATCACATATCAGGTCAAAAAAATGTTTACAAAACCAGTTGGGTAGCTGAAACTTTTGTACAAATAAATAGTTTCTGGCCTAGTAGCATTATTCAGACTTGGGCTTCGCACTTACGCAGGCTGCGTTTAGAGGGAAAAAAATTATTTAAAAAAAAAATTCAAATTTCAGACCGTTATTTGATTAATTGAAATTAAATGATTAGTGCGTCTTTATTCTTCAGTAATGAGAAAGCGATGGTGGCGCTATTGTTAAAACAAATCCGCACCGGCTTAGACCATTTTTTCAAGTTTTTCGGTTGACATTTGACTTCTTTTCACGAAAATTTGTTGCTTGTTCAAATGTTTAAATCCACCAAGTAGAGATAAACATCGTAAAGCGTCTTATCCAAGCACGCAACAAAGTGATCAGAGTACACATTAAACTCAAGGCCGGTCTACACTGTAACAAACATCGAGAGCGTACAGTACAAGCGTAATTTTAGTAAATTTTAAACAATATTCGGTACGCCCGCGTACCGTACCACCTTATCAGCGTACAATTGCCAGCTGGTTAAAACAAACTATGGTGCGCTTGTACATTCATGATTTTACGCACAGTGTAAATCGGCCCTTAGATTTATGCAATCAGGGTCGTCGTTTAAATGTCGCCTTTATCTTTTCTGACCACGCTGCCAAAGATACCTTACGGTTAAAATCAGATTGCAAATATATCCTCAAGAAAAAGTTGTTTAGTCGGTTATTATTTTGTTTTAAAAATAACAATAAAATTTTATTGTTTTTGTTTAGAAAAGAAAGATACTGTAATTATTAGATAACAATTAGCATTTAACACAATGACATTTGTCAAGTGTCGAATACAGTCTCGAATAGTGTTTGGCAGTGTAGACCAGGGCTGCCAAAATGCCGCCCGCAACGGGTCTTGAGATTTAGCACCGATACAAGTTTCTCTCTATGCTTGCAATTTTTTTTACCAAAATACTGTTTTTGTCAAATTTGTTCAAGCTGTTTTTTTCGAACATTATTTTCAATCAAATTTTCGTGACGTTAATTTCTACGAGTAATTAGAAAGTGGCAATCTGCGTTTTGTTGTCCACTACACAAGTTATGGTGTTAATTATGTACCACTATATGTTTATCACCGCACAGTTTGCATTTCAAAACGAAGGGTCTCAGTATCTGTTAAGCATACATACCTTAGAGCAGTAGCGAACGCAGGATTTTGAAAAGGGGGGGACCAGGAACTTAAGAAAATTTGAGAAAAGCAAAGAACAGAGTAAGAAATTGTTCTTCCCGAAATTAGTCCGATTTAAAAAAAAGGTCTTCCCTCAAATTTAGTCCGATTTTTTGCCAAAAATCAGGTGAAGAGCAAAAAATAAAATAAAATAGCGTTAACATGGCTATTTTTTTCATAAAATTGAAAAAAATGCTTCTGTTGTATAACAAATTCTTTTTTACGTACTGGAATTGAACAAACTTTAATTTTTGGTCCATAAACCAAAGTTTAATTTTATTAAATGTTAACTCTGGGTTTAGATTAATGTAATTTGTTGGGACATTCCAAGTCTTATATGAGTTGAGCAGTATTTGGGACCAAAACTAACCAGCGTTTTAGAAATGTTGTGCTTTCCCCCAAAGCTCAGAAAATTGTAATGCAGCCTCTCCTCAAAAACTTCTAGCATTCCTGGTGTAGAATAATTTACACAAAAAAGTATACTGTTTGAAAGTCTTCAAATACTGCTTGGCAATGTCACATTCTAGTTCTTCGTTTGTTTACAAACGTTCAGTAGCTTTCTTGCAACATACTGCACTTCCAGCTGGCAGTCCTAGGCATCTTTTATTGATTTTGCGATTGGCAAAATAACCTTTAATTATGTAAGTTGCTTTAACGCGATATCAATACAATCAATTTATCCTGACATTATGTTGTTACAGCTATCCTAAGTATATTGGAAGCAAATCAAAAATTGATGAACGAAATAGTTTTAATATAATTTTTGACCAAAAACTAACAAGTTGGTTACAAATTACAACTTTGGAATGATGCAGGTCGCGCATAAAAAGCTGTAAATCAGATCAAGAAGAGTCTGACGGTTAAAAATTTATTACTATACAGGATGCCTTCATCTTTTTTTAGACTATTATTTTTTTATATTTTCTGGCACGAAAAAATTGCAAATTCATTGAATCTTGTTGTTAGGGGATCGTTGGATTGAATTACTCTAGTCTTCTAAGACAAATTTTAAAGATATTTCGTAATTATGTCTGAAAGGTTACAATAATAGAATCCAATGAGAACTATTTGTACTGTGTTTTCAATCATTCTATGCTAGTCTTCCCCACATACTAATTTTTATTTATGTTAATCTTGGATCTTAAATTAACCGGCAGTTGCCTACAGTTTACTGTATTTTTCTATTTTGACATTAATTACTTTTGTTCTATTTTGCCGCGAATACTGAGAAGCAATTGCAGAACTACAGTATTATTATTATTATTATTTTTTTTCATTCTGTAATCTCTGTCTTTACTTACTGTAACTTCCTCTTTTGTTTACTTCTAAAAAGCATTTTCATTTTATTATTTATCATAAACCTTTTTACAAAGTGGCTGCATTTTGCTAAACCTTACCGGAAAAGCTTCTGACCGTCGGCGCAGATAAACGCAGCTCTTTGTCTCCACCTGATTAAATAATACTGTTTGCAGTACAGAGCGTTTTTTAGCTTCTATAAAAAGTAAAACGAAAGCAATTTTGTAATAATTATTATGGTTCCCAATGCTTCTTAGTAATTTGATTTGTTTGTTTTTTTTCTTGTAAAATAAAGTGCAGCAGCATAATGCCTAATGGAGTTTAGTAGGTTCATAAGTCAACCGAGCGTTCTTCGTTACAATATTGATTTTGTATTGTTACTCGAACTATTGCGCTGTAGAAAGTAGCCGATTGCAAAAATTCGGAATAAAAAAAGACAGAATAAGACACTGTAGAGCACACGAAAAGGGAATTATAGACACCATGTATTGCAGAAAAAATTACTGCGTGATTTTAAATCCCACACCATTTTTAGTGTATTTTATTCACAAACTGCTAAACAACTTGTTTAAACGTTAATAAAGTCGAGAATTGCAAAAAACACAAAAACATCAAATCTGTTTTTGTTAAAAAGAGATTACTTACCATCCACCATTCAAATTCAAAATCATTAATTTTAATGGCATCTAACCCATGATTCTTCCTTAAGTCTTCATCCAATTAAAGGACCTTCTTCATAGCTTTTGTTTGTTTATGAAAATCAAAAACGAAATCAAAACAGAGTTGCTGTTTTCTTAAAGGGGGTGAAGTATCCAGCTGGAATTATGGGAAAAAATTAAAGAAACATCTAAAACACTTTTTCGCTAAATTATAGCTTTCTACGATTTATGGTTTTGAGATATTTCATTTCAAAGTTGGGAGAGCTCCCCGACAGTGTTGCCAGTTGAAAAATAGTTTTTGGGAATTGGGATATACTATTTAAATTTTAGAAGTATTTCTTTTGTAGCACTAATTCATGCATAAGTCTGGCATTCAGAAGCTTTCAAACCAATGTGAAAGATTACAATAAACATTATTTTGAGAATAATGAAATTTTAACTGGCAACACTTTTGGGGAGATCTCCTTACTTTGAAATCAAATATCTTAGAAACACTAAGACGTAAGTAAACTGGCGAAGTTTGGTGAAGGTATGTTTTAGATTATTCTTTATTTTTTGCAGATAATCCCAGCTGGATGCTTTACCCCCTTTAAAACTGCCCTACGTACGAATGATTTCAATTAAAGGTTTTGTGCACGCCCGAAGATACTACAGCAGTTGTGTTAAAATTACTCGAAAAGTGTAATTAAGTAAAAGTTCTGTTACTAGAACCAAAAAACTATTTGAAGTAAAGTACAAAGCATTGATCAACAAAAGTACTCCAGTAAAAGTAAAAAAGTAGTAGTTTGAAAAGTGCTTAATTACTAGTATTTCTGGAAGAACTGAAGCAAAATAAACAAATTATTCAATCGACAAATTCTATAGTGTATGGCAACTAGTCGACTACCTTCACATCACTGCCACATAATGCTTGGTCATCTAACCCCTCGCTGTCTCAAGAAGTCATGAAATATTGATTGATGCAACTTTTTGTTATTACATTCAAATCAAAAATAACAACAGCAAAACCTTGAGATTTGAAAATCATGTCACACAGAATTTATTTGGTTTGAATCATTTCATAAAATCTTTGTTTACTTGACTTATTGAATAATTGCGGGTAGAAAATTCTATTGTTCTGATGCATTTGTGATTCAAATTCAAAACTGCAGTACTTTGTACTCTTCTGAATCCAAATGCCACTCAAGTAGCGTTACTTCACGCTAAAGGAAAGCAAGTAAAAGTAGAAAGTATCCAAAAATATAATTACTTCAAAAGTGCTCGTTACCAACAAACTCTACTTGAGTAGACTGCTTGAGTAAGGCTACTTTCGTTACTTTACACCTCTGTACTACTGTAAATATCGGCTAGTTAATCAAATCTTCTTAATCACGTCAGCTTGTTAATCAAAATTTCTTCTCAATCGTAGCTAGTCATTACGTTCTTTTTGTACGCTTTTTCGTAAAGATTCTATTGGCATTAACTTAATAAACCGGCTTCTTTTACAGTCTTATTTTTCACAATTCAAGAAAAGATAATATAAATAACCAAAACAAACATAAAAATAAATAATTGTAAAAATAATAAAAAAGTAATCATTTGAATTGTAAGAGAAGCTGCGGGATCTTTTGGTCATTGAGTCGAGCAGCCACCAGAGGTGCCGGTACTATTTTTAAAAAGTACCGCGATACTGGTACTTGGTAGGGAACTGTATGATGATTCAACTTAATTGTCTAAAAATCTTTGAAGAACGTTTTATTTTAAAAGATTTGTGATTTTTAGTGAAACAAAGTACGACAAACCAAGATTACGAGCAACCATTTACTTTGAAAAATATCAGCATCTCAAAATGATTGTCAATTCGTCACTTAACTCAAATTTTTTGGGTTTTAAACCTATTTTGCATGTAAGGGGGGGAGACATTTTTGCCTCCTTTTCGTTTTTTTCGTCATAAATTTCTTGAAAAAAAAATTTTTTAAATCAACTGGACTTTAACGTCAAATTTCATTACAAATAACTCCTCATAATTTCAAGTTGCTAAGTTAATGGGAAGTTTCCCAATTTTGTGGTTTCCCAAAGTCACTTTCCAAAATCTGAGCATTTTTGGCCTAAATTTAACTTAAATGACGTCATAAGACGTTTTTCGGGCTTAAGCAACTTGGCTTAGGCATTTTATGATTCAGTATACAAACCAAACCTATGCATAATATTTAAACCGCCAGTGACGTTATTGCAAAAATGACATCATCTTTCGAAAATATGGCTGTGACGTCACTATGATGACGTCATGAATTCAAAACCAGCTGGTAAAAAATGTTGGTGAACACCAACTCGCATACCAAATTTAGTGTTCTCATGAACTCTTGTGTACGAGGTAGATTGGGAAGCACTTTGCCCCCCCCCCGTGCCGTGTAAAATGTCGTTAGTCAAATAACCCTTGAAGAATAGGGTTAATATGTCTTTTTCTACAGAGAACACTCGCTCGACCCCTGCATTGTTATATTTATATCAATAGATTTTTCAGCGCATCATTTTGAAAGTTTGACAGCAGATGAGCTAATTTGGCGTTGAGATTTTTGAGCACTGTCTTGGCAAGTACAGTATTGCTTGTTTAGCATAAAAAATCAAAAAATTCATCTAAATGTTCACTTTCATTCATATCGCTGCTCTCATCATAAGCATCTTCCGCTTCCAGCTTTTCTTGTACTAAGTTAACGACTTTGGCTTAGACCGTATGCTGCATTCCTGTGTACACAAAAGAGTTTCATCATTTTCGTCTTTGATCGCCATTATGATATGATACGAAACTGCGAATGCAGAGATGTTGCAATCACACACTTATAGTTGGCAAGCACATTTTGAACCTTTCTTTCGAGCGAACCAAAATGGTATTATTTCGGAGTTAAAAAAATTCATTAGCTCCGCTTCAAGAAGAAAAAGATGGTTTGAATTTAAATTGATAAGTGATAACAAAAAACTGAAAATTTCGAATACCTTTCAAAAAAGTACCGCAGTACCGGTACTTCAGTACGATTTTTAAAAAGTACTTTTAATATCTGTTCTAAAAAAGTGCCGTGGTACAGTACCACGGTACTTTTGTGCTCGATACTGCCCATCTCTGACAGCCACCAATAAATAAGCATGGCTTGACTTTACGACGTCTTACATTCATTTATGAAAATGTTTTGCTGTAGGTTTTATTAGTTTGTTATTGCCCACAAAAAAAGTTATTGTAGCCTACATTTTATCATTTGTAGTTCGTACTGTAGTACGGCAATGCTTTCTTCTTTGTTATTGCTTGCATTTTACTTTACATTGCTCAAACAATACCATTTTTAATTCTTCTGGTATCGAGTTCTTCGGGTCCTTCTCTGCCACTTTCATTCTCCTTGGTGAAGTCATATCATTAATCAACTTCATTCTAGATCTTTACCATAAATGCTGATTCATGTTGTTTAAAAATCGTCCAACACTTTTTTTGTTCTTTTTTTTTGCTTCAGCAGATTTACTATTGCGATTAAAGCTTGTTTGGGAAGCCTTTCTTGAAGCATTCTATTCTGCAAATATTGCCTCATAAACACCAATTACGAAGTTAATTGAATTCCGAAAAAGAGAGGATTGATATCTAGATACTGCAATTTTTTTTAGTTTCAGATTTAGGTTTTAAATTTTTCGATTCTGTTAAAAAAAAGCATTTTAGACATTTGCACTTGTGATAATTTTTTTCGGTCAAAGTGGTATCTCGAGACTACATTTGCAAGGTTTTACTTTCGGCCTTGGTCTTGGCTTTCCAAAATCACAACCTTTTTAAAAAAGGAGAAGGGCAACAGGGGTGTCTGCTCCAGGATCGTTGTAAGGTGTCTGCTTTGCTCGCAAATTTCTTGCTGTAACAGATTGTCATTTCTCTTAGGCGTAGTCCTTCCAAAAATCAAAAGTTTCTTCAGTAGTGCTGGTTAAGACTAAAAGGTCGTCCACCTTACATTTTTGCAATAGTAGCGGGCAATGAGCAGACGTTCGGCTGTGTAATTTGTAGTTCCACATGTGCATAGCTTTGTACCTTTATATAATTCCCGCTTTGCTACAGAGCTTTGTCTTCTAGTAATACCTATACAGAAACAAATTAGGCATCACCTATGTCCAAAAAGTTCTGCATCAGAAGCAAGTGTTTCCGCTGCCTCGGTATTAAAGTCAGGATTTTGAAGCGAGTTTTTCAGCCGAGTCTTTACATAATCTTACATTCTCGTGTTTCAGTTTCTCGGGGCTTGCTACAATACATACATATACAAAAACATAGCAATTTTTTTTCTCGATTTCAGACGTAGACGCGCAGGAAATAAGCGAGTGTGCCGATTGCTGCAGTGTATCGCCAATTCCCGGCCAGCGAAACACAAGCCGGGATAGAGGGGTGAATAAAACAAAAGCATGGCATATTAGTAGGGCTGCGAGCTCAATCGATTTTTACTTGAGTTCAAGTTGAAGCTCAGCCTATTTTAACAAGTCCGAGTTTACGTTCTCTAATTTAATTTTTTCAAGTTCAAGTTCTGGCTGACAAAAATACCAAGTCTACTTTTCGACTTAATTGCTCTCTTTTTGTTGATAAAGCTGTTTTTCTAGCTCGCCAAGCATAAACAAGTTAACGACAATCTCAATTTACGAGGCATGATCAAGAAAAATATTTGTCCGACAATTTTTTGAACGTTAAATTGTGTTTTAATGAACTCAAAGTCGAATGGTTTTTATTGAGTTCAAGTTCTAGTTCAGAAAAACTAGTTTTTCGAGTTCAAGTTTGAATTCGGCGAAGCAACTGAGTCTTTTCGAGTTTGCGACCTTGCATATTAGTACACAGTCTACCAAAAAACTATGCTGTGATTGGTACACATTCTGTGTAACTTACTAGCTGGCTTCTCATTACCAACATACTTAATCTAACACTACATTGGTTTAGAGTCGACTAAAGTTTTGCACTAGACTCAAACTGGTTTGAAAATATTTACGTCTACGTATAATAGGTACTCATTTTAACTCTGAGTGACGCAGTGGAGTCCTACTACCTATTGCGAACTCAACCCTGTGTTTCAAAGTCGATTGACCTCGTCTTAATGCTAAAGTGACTCAAAACCCAAGCAAAAAAAATTAGTTTTTAAGTTTTTGGCTGTTAATGCATATGTTATAGCTGCATACATTCACAAGTTAGTTTAGTTTTTGGAAATGGGTTTGGTTTTAACTTAAAATTATTGATTTAGTGTTTGGGCAAAAATAAAAATCACTCCGTTATTTTTCCTCAAAACAAAACCAAGCAGGTGATGCTTAGTGGTAAAATTGATCTATAGTGTAACAATAGATAATTGTGACCATTGTAATTTTCGTAAGTTCTTCTTCTTTCTTCATTGCCCGCTTTTCCATGAGGGTTGCGGGGGCAGCAGCTCGAGATTAAGCCGCCACACCTCACGGTCTTCCATCACCTCTATCATTTCGCTTGGGTGAAGTCCCAAGCGATTCCATCCAAGATCCTCAATGTAATCGGTCCATCTAGTTCTAGGTCGTCCAATTGGTCTTCTCCCATTTGCTTTGGCAAGTAAAGCTTGTTTGGGGAGTCTTTCCTGAGGCCAAACCATCTAAGCTGAGATCTTTTAATTCGAAAAAGTAACGGCTCGATGTTGAGAGATTTTCGAATCTCAGAGCTACGCACCTTGTTAAACGGTGTCACTCCTTTCGATTTTTCGTAAAAACCTCATTTCGGACGCTTGCACTTGTGATCGCACTCTTTTGGTCACTACCCAAGATTCATGACCATAAGTGAGAGTGGGGACACAGACTGCTTTGAAAACTGAGAGCTTTGCCTTTTTCAACAATTCTCGTTTCATGACAACTGAGTCGTGCAAAGCTCGCATTACTGCACTAGCCTTGCCTATTCGGGTATCCAGTTCTTCGTCTTGCCTTCCATCACTCGAAAATGCAACCCCAAGATTTGAACTCCTCTACCTGCTTCAGTGTCGCTCCAATCACTTGTAATACGCATTGAGCAGGGTTTTTTGAAAGATGAAGTACCTTAGTTTTGGCCGTGCTTATTTTTATTCCGGCGGTGTTGCATGCATCTGCAATGCTATTTTAATGCGCGCTGGAGGCCAGATTCTGCGGAAGAAAGCAGAACCAAATCGTCAGCGAATAGCAGACGACAGATTTTGCAATTTTTATTCGTGGCACTCTCATCAGCTTGGCTGCATTTGTCAATCCAATTCATGTAAACAATGAAAAGGAGAGGTGACAAAACGCACCCTTACCAGAGTCCAACGCCCACATGGAATGGCTTTGATTGCTTGCCATTTCCCGAACACAAACCTCCGGTTGGCAGTAGAATGACTTAATGGCGCGTAACAATTGACCATTAACGCCATACTCCTGCAAAACCTCGAAAAGTTTATCCCGAGGAACTCGGTCATATGCTTTTTCAAGATCGACAAAGCATGCATAGAGATTTTTGCCTTACTACCAAGTTTTCTCGAAGATTTGCTTCAGAGTGAAGATTTTGTCCGTGGTGCTGCGACCCGGACGAAAACAATTCTGACCATCTTCCAGTTTTGATTCCACTATTTCTCGGCATTTTCTTTTAAGGCATTTGGCATATACTTTCCCTGGCAAACTGAGGAGTGATAACCCTCTGTACTTTGTACATTGCTTGCGATCTCCTTTCTTGAATATTGGAATAATCACACCTGTTTGCCAATCTCTGGGAGTTTTGCCAAATTTTCACGCAACTTGACACATTCGCGTTATCTGGAGAATTCCTTCTCCAGTCAGCACTTTCAACATCTCGGGTCTGATTTCATCTTCACCAGCAGCTTTTCCAGATTTTATCCCTTTAATTGCCGTTGCCACTTCTGCCGCCGTGAGAACTTCCTCTTCTCCTAGATGTGTCACTTTGTGTGTGTCACGAGTCGATGCCTTTACAGGATTCAAAAGATCTTCAAAGTATTCTCTCCATCGTGAAAGGATTTCATTCTCATCCGTTAGAATGTTACCGTCAGAATCCTTGGTGGAGTACGTGATACTCGATCTTTTGCCACGTAAATGGCGGATGGTCTTCCAAAATACTTTGTTTGCCGAAAAATAGTTGGAATCCAACCGACGACCAAACTCTTCCCATGACTTCTCCTTGGATTTCTTTACTGTTGAAGTTGCCACTTTTCGCGCCTCAGTGTACCGGGATTGCAAATCAGATGACAATCTGTCCTGTAGCCAGGGCTTGAACGCATGTTTCTTTGCTCGAATAGCTTCTTTAACCTCTTTGTTCCACCAAGTTGTTATTTTATCACTATCGCCCGCCACTCTAAGCGTTTTCGCCCGCAACTTTCAGCAGCTTATGAAATAATTGCTGATCTGAACAGCAGCCGTTCCTTCTAGATGTCTTCGGATACATCAGGAAGTTGTCTGAACTTAGATGATATACTGAATGCAAACTGTTTTCTTATTTCTTTGTCCTCCAAAGCCTCCCATTTGATCCGGTAGGTCACAGACGATCTGTAGGATCTCCTGTTTGGCCAAGGTTTCGAAAGTTGTAAGGAGCATACTACCAGATGGTGATCAGTTGACAATTCAGCACCTCGCTTCACTCGAACGTTCAGCACATCAGAAAACAAATCTGATGAAAGACATCAGAAAACAAATCAGAAAACATATCTGATGAAACTATGCAAAAATCTATCGAAGATTTTTGATCCATACTAGGTCGATACCATGTATACTTGTGAACCTCTCTGTGCTGGAAAAAGGTATTCATGATGCGAAGTCCGTTGCTACAACAGAGCTGCAATAAATATCTTCCGTTTTCATTCAGTCCAGTGACTCCATGTTTTCCGATCATACCCTTCCACGTATCTGTGCCTGTTCCAACATGTGCGTTAAAGTCCCCCATAAGTACTGTAGATTCAGTAGGTGATACTCGTAGAAGAGCATCATTTACTTCATCCACAAAACCCTGATATTCACACGTGGCAATTAGGGCACATACCTGCAATAGGCACAATGACCCATCCAATACCTTGAGCTTGAACATACAGACCCGTGATCCCAAAGGAATCCAATCTGACTCACAGACTGACAAACGGGGGCTTGTGAGAATCCCCACACCCGCTTGAGCAGACATACTTGGATCAGCACCAGAATACAAGAGATTTCATCCGCCATCCAGATCTACGTCATTTGGTTGAAGAAACTCCGATAATATCGAGATCATACCGCTTTGCTTCCTCAACCAATTCTAGCTCTTTTCCTGTGAGGGTGAAGATATTCCAATTGCCCAAAAGCAGGTAGTGATGGTTGACCCGTGAGTGTGCGACATTATCTCGAGTACGAATACTCTGCGCTGCCTCCATTTGCCTCTCCAAACGTGTAGCGGGCACATTGATGGAGCTGCCACTAGGGCTGGCTGGTGGAGATTGTCGCTTATTTTTCGAATGAGCCCCTCTGCCTAAGACTCGAACCCCATAGGGGTTTCGCTTAACCTGGGAGTCCCTAGGTGCTCCCCTGCCGGACGAGGTTTCACTTGTAAAGGTGGCCCCATTAACGTCGCTCACGTAATTTTCATTATTTGTGCTCATCATGGTTTGTTTTGCAGTTTCATCTAAATGCGGAGTGGTTTTATATCAGAGTTGTCCTTCTCCTAGATTATATGCTTACAACAGCGGATGGGTATAACCAACCCAAGTTTTAAGTTTTCCAACTTGTTTGATTTGAACTTTACTTCGTCTCGCTTCTACCATTAGACCTATCTGACATGGGTAACCCTATCAGGAGAATTGAATCTCCAGCCAGTACAGATCTGTGGGTTATTGAGGCACATAGACTTTTCCACCTCGTTACAGTGATAGTTCATGGAAAAGCTATGCGTTGTAGGTCTAATATGCCGAGCTATGTTATACTATGCCTACTGCGCCATAATAAGCCAACTACATGTCATACTTTGATGTCATATTATGCCTACTTAGCTACGGTGTCCACTGTGGCTTACTATGCCTATTGTGCGATAGTAAGCCTACTGTATGCCATACTATGCCTACTAGGGTGCCATGTTATGCCCACAATGTCATACTAAGCTGCATCACCTACTGTGGCACACCATGCCTACTTTCTATTTTTCCCAAGCCTCGTGTATACCATAATCTGCCTACTATGGTGTCATGCTATCCCTACAATAACATACTAAGCTGCAGTTCCTACTGTGGGATACTGAGCAATAATAAGCCAACTATGCCTACTGTGCCATAGTAAGCTGCAGTGCCTACTGTGACGTGCTATGTTTACTAGGGTGCCACAATAAGCCTACTTCTTGTAGCCTACAATGCCATACTAAGCCTACTATGACATAGGACTCCTACTGAGCTACACTATGCCTACAGTGCCATAAGCCCACTACAGTACATTGTTGTTGTAGCGAACATTTATCTTCCTGTCACCGGACAGCATCAGACGCTAACTTATCGGACGTTCCGCACACTTTTCATTGCAGTGACTACTTCGTGATTGGAGGAATCTGCACCTGCTTAAAAGTTTCTGATTATCCAATGTTCCAGTAGATTCCTTCAAATTCTTGCCCACCAAATTTGCTGCTTGTTCGAAGCCACTAAGCTGAGATAATTATCGTAAAGCGTGGATTTTGTGTCCTTGGATTTTCGTAATCGTGTCCTTGGATTGTGTCCCACAGTATAAGTCTGATTCTAGTATTAACTGATTGTGAAATTGTGTCTTTAAATTTTCGTAAGTTGCAGCATAATAAAATTTTTTTGCCGGTTAGGTCAATATTGGATACAAGCAGCAATGAACTGTAAAATATTACATGGAGAAACACTTTCGTAGTCGTGACCGGACGCATTCGGAATGTGGCAGCAATTTGGTAAAAAGCTTGCTCCAAATTCATGTGAAAACCAAAAAAAGTTCTTCACCGCAATTTGATGGAATATTCGGCCGAAAATTGACATTTTATCTGCCAGTTTTTTGTCTATAAGTCCTGGACGCTTTCTTTTAGTAAAGGAACGCTGAATTTCCATAAGAGGAAGCTAAATCTCGATGGGGCCGCTAACCCTCAATGGGGAACGCGTCCCCCCTACAATTTAAGTAGCCTACTGGATAAGCGGTAGGCTACCGGTACGCAAAATGTTTAGAAACTGCAGCTAACCTGCAGTTAATACTACCATCAGACTTCCACTGTTGAACTGAATTTCACAATAAGCGGCTATTGCTTGCTTGGGCCCAGCATTGGCACGTAGTTTCATTGGTTTAATGAAATAGCAATGTTTTCTAGCTAGAACGTACTGCTTCTCTTATAAATTATACAATTAAAAAGTAAAAAAAAAATTATTGCAAAGATAGGCAGTAAGATGAACGCAAGAAAAACTACTGGCGTAAAATTCGCCAACTAAAAATTCCGAACAGATTCTTGAGCAATGTTGGACTGTAGCGGCTGTTCAGGTGACGTACTTGGTTTTAGATGATGCGCGACGATGGCAGCTTGGGAAGTTGCCGGAACTGTAAAAAAATAATTTAATTAAAACGAATATAGTACGTAATAACTATAGGATAGCTTAAAAGTAAAATTGCTGCAAATTAATGTAAACATTTCTGTAGTTATCTTTTTATAGTAACTCTGAAATCCATAATAATGGTACATATGAAAGTTTCTCTGGTAATACAAGTTTCACTGACAAAACACAGCTGAGGATAAAAAAAGAACAAAACAGAGCTGTTGGTATTTGCTTTCAATGAAAAAATCGTTCAGAACTGCTTTGGTGCTCAGTGCCCTCGAAAGTTTTCAATAATATTGAGATTTCAAGATACTGCATATTATAAATTCACTGTTTTGTTAGATTGGATTTAATGTTAATTGATTATTTAAACAGAAGGTTTATCAAACCTAGCCTTAACAACTGCATAATATTTCTTTACTGCCGGAGCAAAAATCGATGGTTACTACTTTACTTGTACCACATAACCGCAGTTTCTCCCAACTCGACAACGCAAAAATACTGCGTCTCCAATTGTGACAAAGAGTCTGGTTTATGATACGCCACATCCTTGGGCAACCAACCTGATGTGAGACAACTCATTAAGGGGCTCTGATGCAAAGTAAAATTTTGGTCGTGGGCAGTTTCCCCCTGGCTACGTCCCTGACGTGCGCATCTACAAGTAAATAGGTAAAATTCGTGTCTTTTTGAATAAGGGACATTTTCTAAAAAAAGACAATTGCTGTAGCGCCGTTCCGTTTTCTTTTTTCTTTGTGAAGTTTCGAACCCTTGTTTTTTGATTTGTTGTTTTACATTCAACGCCATGGCTCATTGTCTACTTTATCTCTTGATTCAAAAGGGCCAAAAGCAAATTATGTAAAATTCGCAGACGTTGAAACTTGGCAAATCCGGTTGTGTTGTAAGCACTTTTTGTTTGTTCTTCAATGACGTAACAAATTTTTGATCAATCGTTTTTAAATCTCTGCGTTGTATGCAAATTTTGGAGTTTGCAAGCTGAGACTTTGCGGTGTCGACACACATTTTAGTTTAGTGTCTGCGGTGAGCAGAGGCTTTTTTGCTTTCATATTACAAGAGGGAGTAGTCGGTAGAAGGGGAAATCTTGAATTGAAGTTAAGTTATCGCTACCTTTGTAGCATGTTTAAAGGACTTTCTAAATTGTTAGTATTTAGTAGTCGCCCAAGAGCCCGTTGTTAAATCCTGGATATTATATAACCGACTTGCTCCACCCCAAATATTTTCTTTTACGCCCCCCCGTTAGAGCTAGTGTCAAAATTTTGCAAGGTCTCAGCTTTCAAATCTACGTTGGATTACAAGCAAATTATCAGTTACAATTTACGTGCTACGTCTGCGTTGAAAATTCATCGAAACCGCTGACCACTGGCAATAAAGGACTAAACTTTAGACCAAGTTGCGCGTTACGAATTCAATGAAAGCAGACGTAGAATAAGAACGAATCCGTAACAAAGTTTCGATGAAAAATTTCACTCTTGCTGGCTGTCAAATTTTCAATGATTTTCATCCTGTTGGCTACAAAAATATCAACGTTCTTCATCTTGCCGGCCACCGCGAAGTTCTAAAGATTTTCGGAAGCTGTCAGTCTATGTAAGAGAGGATTTGATTGTCGATACCAATTAAAAGATTTCAAGAACTTAATTTAACGTTCAAAAACGGTAGGACTGAATTGATTTTTTTTTTTTTGAGCTGCAATACAGTAAGCAGCTAAGCGCATTTTGCGCCTAAGTAAAATCACATTTTTGTGGCGACCAAGAAATCATAAATTTTAGGTGTTGCCCTAAATTAGTTTTGCTTTGTAGTTAAAAATCTTTCAGTGACGAATTTATTTAAAGCATTGCTTTCTTAAGTTATGGCGACCGAAGCCCTTGTGTTAAATACGCAATCAGCCATTGAGCAAATGCAAGATGTGCTTGATCAAAATTATTTACGTGCCTGGAAAATAATGTCACTAAGTCAGTGGTGGCCTTAGGAAAGGGGGGGCCTGTGCAAATTAAATGGGGGGGCACTTTTCTTTACACACTACTTTACCATGTTTTATCTGCACTTGCAATTAAGCGCTACAATGCATTTCATAAATACCAAGACCAGAAGATCAATGCGATTGCAGCCCTAATTAAATCAAATGTTTGTTCATAAGTTCCTCTAATCTAGATCATCAACTCAATTGCAGTAAATTAACGTAAACTTTCAGCAATTGCTTTCAGTATGCTTGTGTTATTACAGAATATGTTTGAGTACTTAGCAATAATGTTTGAATGCTTTATACTGCTTAGCATATGATATACTGAATACGTTAGTCAAAAACCTATTACTGCCAGTTGCTGAAAGCAGTTGAAAAAAAACAAGTGGAAAAACGACTACCTGAGTCATAGGCGTAGCCAGGATTTTTGATTGGGGGGGCCAAAACCACAAATCACATGCAATAACGTCATCAGAAACTTTGAAAGAGGAATTTTTTGGTGGGGCAAAGATATCGCAGAATGGAAGATCAGAAGTCGTGGCCTTGTGCAGGTATGTAACTAGGAATTCGTTCAAGGAGAGAGCTTAAACCAATAGCCTAGTTAAAATGTGTAAATTGGGAGACATGCTTCAGTAAAGAAGTGTACTGTAATTCAAATGTATCTCAGACGGGGGTCTGGGGGCGGAGCCTCCAGCCGCCCGAGGCCATGGGGGTCTGGGGGCGAAGCCCCCAGCCGCTGGACGATTTTTGTAATTTTTTGGATAAAAAAGTAGTTTTAATACCATTGGATCACATTTTTCACATTTTCAGAGCCATTTGAAAGTACTAGCTTTTTTAAAATTTGAAAGCCAATTGAAAAAATTAAGTTGTTCAGTCCTCCTTTTGCTTGCAATTTACGTCCAAAACACGTTTAAAATCTTGCATTTTTTGGTTAAATTTTATTAGTGATTTCGCCCAGGTAGGGGGAAGTAAAGTACATTCCCTCCTGCAATATTTTAGCAGTAAATAACAATTCAGTCGATTATATTCTTTATAGATTATTGTTTTGTCTTGAAAACAACCAGTTATAGGAGTACATATACGGCCAGGGGCCCAGGCTCTCTCAATTCAAAAATTTGTTCAATGAGCATTCCCCTTACTGAAGCCAATTTTTTTCAAAAGCATTTTGTTGCATAAAAACTGGCGAGGTGGAGGTGAATTGTAATTGAAAAATGTACAATAGATAGTTATGCCTACAAACCATGTTATTGCCCAAGTCGCATTTACATTGAGTTGGGCCCCTGGCACTTTGAGATTTTTGCAATATTTTCGCGCCAAATACAGGTGAAGACCAAAAAAGTCTTATCTGAGTGCTGGGCCCCTGGTATTGTGCTATGCGTTAAATTTGTTCCTGGTTATTGCATTACATTCATAAAAAGGTTAGATGAGAACCTCAGTTAGCAACTTTTAGGATAGAAACGCTTAATTTCACTCGGGTTATACGTTTAAATTGGTTGGCAACATTAAATTGAAGGAGCCATGGCCCCCTGAAATAGTATTATTGTTTGGGCCCCATACAAATTAGAGGACCATATAAATATTCTTGTAGGGGGCCCATTTTAATTGGTTGGCAAAAATTAAATTAAGGGGCCCTGGCCCCCTGGATCAATATTGTTGTTAGGGGCTCATTTAATCATTATTGTAGGGGGCCCATTTAAATTGGTTGGTAAAAATTAAATTGAGAGGGCCAGGGCCCCCTGGCTCAATACAATTGTTAATTACTGCTGTACGGGTGTACTGCTGTATGCAAAGATGCTAAAAGAAACTGAAGCTGAAGAAACAACAGTCTTTTTTGTGACATTTTTATCATGGGTAGCATTTTAGGGGCCCCCCCTGATTACGCTTATGACCAAAGTAGCCTAACAGTAGCAAGCAAAAAAAAGAGTAGTAAGTTGACTTTACCAGTAAATTTTTATTATCTGTTTACAAAATCTGACTTAAAAGTTAAAAGTAATATTGTCTTGGAAAGGGGGATATGTGTAATAACACTTGGAACAAGTGCATCTTGAGGTAGGGGGTACATATGTAATGACTCTTAAAACAAATGCATAAACTTTTTATCATAATTTGCTATAGTTTTTCATAATCAAATTTTTCTGCGCGCAATAGGTCAAATGGGGGGCCCCCAGAAGTGGGGGGGCCCCTGTGCATTTGCACACTTTGCACATTCCTAAGGCCACTACTGCACTAAGTGATCCTAAACCGGACAAACATAAAGCTGTTCTACCCAAAATTAATCGTATGTATCAAAACGTAAAGGCCATGATAACTGCCACTGATTGCAATAACTTAAAAGCTGATGTGTTAACTTGCGATGCATATCACGTTGAGTTTGAAACATCTGTGAATGAATGGTTTTGCATTATTTCTAAATTAGGCTACTCAAGTTTTGAAGATAGCATTAGTGATCACAATGTTTCTCTTGCTACTGCCTTTTTTTGTAAGTCATTTAGTAGTCGCTCATCACTCAAACTGAGCCTTAAACATTTACGTGCGGATGCAGAGTTAAAAATTATCCAGTTGGAGAAAATTAAAAGGAGAGGTGAACTAATGAAGCTCGAAAGTCCCTGGCATAAAGCCTGTTTACCGAAATGTAATGCCGACCATGTTTTTGGTGATTGTAACGATAAGATTGTTCAACTAGAGGTGAATACCAAGCGAGCTGAACTTAAAAGGCTCGAATATTTTGCGCGAAAGGCATGTGATGTTGTTCGTAAAGCTGCTCTTGCTTCTATTGAATTTCATAACGATTTTTCATCTTTATCTTGCGTTGACACTTCTGAAAATCTTATATCTGAATACTTAACTGTAGCTGATCAACCTAGTGATCTTTCTTGTGCTGTTGCTGACGCTTTTCAACGCTCTTTATCTGTGTCAGATTCGACCAGTGTGACCTTGAGTAGTGAAGTGTCTTGCTCGTTCACTGAATCTGTCTTGTTGTTTGTTCAGCCGCTTAACAGTTTAGCCTATAAGTTGGCACCCTGTCGGCCACCTCCGGGTTTTACCGAGTTTCGTGAAGGTGATCAATCGTTTTCTGCCGTTGGTAAAGATGAGCAACTCTACTCTGCTGGGTCCCTTTTCCGCGCTGTTCCGGTTAGTGAATATCCGGCCAATCAGTTTATGATTTCTCCGAGTCCTGTCGCTGAGTGTTGTGACGCTGACTGTGTTGTACCCACCGCCTCAGTTGAGATTATTGTCGGATCCTCATCTCACATGAGACCTTAATTTATCCGAGCTTAACCAATGTTCTTGCCTGCGCTGGCCTTCCTGCTCATGATGATCGGGCGCTTGATTTTTCAGAAGATGAGTCTTCGTTTTTAGGTCTAGTCGATGCGGATGTGCACGCTGGGACCACTACCAATGTTGTCAAAGATGCTGGATCTTTGGTTGACGAGTCTTTGTCTTTGGGTCTAGTCACTGCAGAAATGCATACTGAGGCCACTGCCCATGAGGACGGCCGGGTTGCTGGATCTTCAGTCAGTGGATTTTCGACAGATTTAGCTGATGTAAATGCCGATGTGCATATTTGGACCACTGTCAAAACAGATGCGATTGCTGCATCTTCAATCGATGACTCTTTGAGTTCCGGCAGTCCAGTTCATGATGTCGAGTTAACTGGATTTGCTGAAAGCGATGTTTTGAACCCCTGTTATTTCGTTTCTAGGTCTTTAGATTCTGACATTCCTTTCTTCTACCCTGGGCATACTAAGTCAGCTGTTGTTGCTGGTTTGGGCCCCGGTCCTCCTGTCTGCGGGTCCCTGCTGGGCTTGTGTAATCCTGTTTATGCCCTGAAGTCAGCTGTTGTTGCTGGTTTGGGCCCCGGTCCTCCTGTACCCGGATCCCTGCTGGGCCTGTGTAATCCCGTGTATGCCTTTGGGTCAGCTGTCGTAGCTGGTTTGGGCCCCGGTCCTCCTGCCCATGAGTTTTAACCATTTCTTGATCCCATCCATTCTCCCAATTATGCTTGGTCTACTACTGCTCTCGCTAATTTTGAGTCCAGTTCTTTGCCCTTATGCCGTAAACGTTTGGAGTTAGATGCATCGGTAAGTGAAATGTACGATATTTGTATAAATTCTGGTTATAAATTATGTTGATGAGATAATGAGTTATGTGCAAGGTTATTATTTTGTATTTGTTACAGCGTTATTGTCTTTTTTGTTTTGCTATACTATTATATGCCTTTTCCACTTTAATTTTTTCGAAAATTATTTCTTGTGTTTTTTAAGTCACTTAACGCTTGTTTTTCTAGAAACCGCTGACCACTGGCAATAAAGGACTATGCTTTGGACCAAGTTGCGCGTAACGAATTCAATGAAAGCAGACGTAGAATAAGAAAGAATCCGTAACAATTGCATTTTCGCATTAATGGGTTAAACTGAGGTTTGACTGTATCTTGAGACAAAGTTTGCAGGTTTAGACTAAATTCAAGCGAAATTAAGATAAGGCGGCATAGTTAACTACCATAATATGCTGACACTCGATCCATTATTGAAAGAATACAAAACTACCTGTAGACTGAGCAGCATTGGGCAGATGTGGTTCTGTCGCAAGATGATCGGTGGTGACTGAGTCCGACACCCGAAAAGTTGTCTTTGTTATGAAGTAGAAATCTACAGTACATAGCGCAGTTAAATTGACACAAACTGCGAAAACATAATTAACCGACTCAAAAAGCTTTGCTTGTTGAACTTCTCGCTGTAGCAGCGTTTATTCAAAAAGACACTGTCTATAGTAGGGTTGCCCAAAGTGCAGTCCCATGATTATTTCTTGAAAAGTAGCAAATTTGCGTTTCGTTGGCCACTACATAAGCTACGGTATAACTTTTTTTGTTTTAGTGTTTATATTTTTATCTTCGCTCAGTTTGCATTCCAAAACGAGTGTCACAGCAGATCCATACTTCACAGCTCGTAAAAGGTGTGTTCATTAGTACAACTAATGGGAAACACGCGTAACTTGGGAGGGGGGGGTTGAAGCCTCCAACTTAGCCAAGTAATTTAAAAAGTTTCACCCAAATAACATAAAACGAAGTTAAATTTTATTAAAGGTTAACTCCGCAGTTTAGCAATGATTTAATATGCTAGGGCAATTCGAAACTTACATGAACATTAAGCAGTATTCGAAATAAAAATTATCCAAGCATTTTATGAGAATTTTGCGGCCCACTAAAGCTTAGAAAAAATGTCATGCAGTCAGCTTTTCAACAAGTTTGAGCACCCCTGGTCTATAGCATAAATACTAAACTACAAGCTTTACGCAACTGATTCCCAAATCCCGTCTACATATACAGTAGAACAAATAACGTTGCAAAAAAATAGCAATGCTTTTGGTGTAGAACATTCAGTCTAATAAACTAAATTATGGATCACAGTTACTAATGCTTGTGTTTATCACGGTGAAACCGACTTGACTTCCTCTTATGTTGTCGTTAAAGCCAAAAGAGAGTACAGTACTGCCTTCTAGTTTTGGAAATCCATAGTATAAGTCGTTTTCCAAAGCTAAAGAGAGGATATTGTATATTATCTTCCAGCTTTGGAAATCCATAGCATAAGAGGAGTTGCAGGAACGACTTGGCATATCAATAACAGCTCATTTAAAACAATAAAACCTCATACCAATAAAACCTTTTTTTCCGAGTTACCATGTAGCCCGGCGCCACGGGGGGCATTTCGGGGCCGTGCCCCTCAAAATGACTGCCTTGTGCCCCACTAAACGAAAATTGTGCCCCCCTCCCCCCCCAAGCAAGGACTGTGCCCCGAAGAAATTAACAGGCTCGGGGCTATTGGAGTGCAAATCGAGGCCTAAGACTCCCAAATTGGTGTTTACTGCCCGTATTCGAAATTTTTGTGGACTCTTACCGAATTTCATCAAACTTTTGGGACGAAGATTTTTTTTTTTGGTTTTCACTTAAGAATTCGTGAAAATCGCAAGAATTTTGAGACGATAACCAGAATTTGTGGAAATTTTTGAAGTGAAAACTTTTTTTTCTTCTTGTTCGATAGATCCACACTGAAATAAATTTCTCGTGCCCTTCTCGAATTTACATAAATAAACTTCTCGTGCCCCCAAAATTTATTTCTGCCCCCTCCCCCCCCAATAACGCTGTCCTGGCGCCGGGTCTGTTACCATGGTCACAATTGCTATTATTTTTCACAACCATATTTTGCAGAGGTGGAGTCAAAGACACAAGGCTCGAGGTCAAGGCCAAAGACACAAAAAAAATTCGAGGCCAAGGCCAAGAACAGACCCTCTCGAGGCCAAGGCCAAGGACAAAGGACACAGACGCAAGTGTTTTCCAAAGAAAAAAAACGAGTTTAAAATTTTTTTTCAGGCGATCTCAAAAAAAGATCTTTAAAAATTTTTTTTCAGAACGATCTCTACTTGAGAAAACCAAAAAAAGGTTTTTGCAGATTTTCCGCAAAGTTTCTGGCGTTTTCCAACGAAATTTCAACGGTTCAAAAATAATGCTGTCCTCGAGCCGAGGACAGGGCAATTTTCGAGGACTTGAGGCTTCGAGGCCAAGGACGTCTTCGGTGATTCCACCTCTGATATTTTGATTGTAATTTTACATGGGCTAGTTTACTCAGATTTTGAATTTCGGTTTGCTGGCCAGCTTAGTTTGGCTTTTGAATTTCGGTTTCAACGTCAGCTCTGCCGATGAGCGTTGGTATTACGCCAAACTCGAGTTCAGAGCAGTACGTGGGGAAAAAAATTAGATCTGCCTATTTAGCAGCTGAAGCTAACGAGATGAAGATGACAGCCTATACCGATAGCTTGGTTATTCAAATTTACCGGTTGAGTTAGCCTAATTCAGAGATCAAAATTCCTTGCATTGTGTCGACTCCTCTTCACACTGGTGATGAAGTCAGTTGACTTCGAAACACGGAAATGCTCCCGCGATAGGGGGCTCCGCATCACCTGCGTGACTAGGGTTTCAAATGATTTTCCACTTCGACGCGGTGACAGCATTAAGGTGCTGTCAAATGAAGTAGGATTGTAACACGTGATGTCTCTGTGACCAATTGAACTAGTTCTGCCCAGTAGCGTAGCCAGAGGGGGGCGGGGGGGCTATAGCCTCTCCCCATTGGCATGTCAACCAAAACGCAGAATAAGAAAAATACCAGTTTTAGCTCTACTGAAACTGTTTTTTTTTTGCACTGGAATGGATTAAAGGTAAGGTTGCCAACCGTCCCGGAATGCCCGGGACAGTCCCGGAATTGACGTCTGGCGTCCCGTGTCCCTAACCGGGCCACGTCTGTCCCGGAATTTACTGACAACCAATTCGTTGTGACATACAGGGCCATGTAAGCATGTCGGTTTCGTTCAAAACTGGAAACGGATGTAATTCACGCGAATATTTTTGTAAATAAACGCAGTTTATATCATTCTGTATGAATCAATCAAATAAAAATGAGTTGAAAGTAATGTTGTGGACAAGACGTTTCGTCAACTGTGGTGTCCTGACCCAGCAAACATGCAAGATCGGGCCAATGTTGGCCATCAGTTGGCAGGGTTGGCAAAACGTCGGCAAATTTGCCAACGCTTTGCCAATGTTGCCAATGTTTTGCCAACATCTTTGCAAACACCGTAATTATTGTAGTAGTAAGTTTCCTCGAATTTTTTCGCGATTGTGTAATGATTCTGGGCCATTTTCTTTTACTTATAGCTTTCCAATTTGCCAAAAATACTTTTTTTTTATTACGATTCAGCCAACGTTGGTAGAATATTGGCTCAACATCGGTTTCCAACATCGGCATTATGCCATTCAGCCAATACAGGGCCAACGTTGGATGCCAGCCCCAGGCCAACATTGGTGGATAAAATTTTTCTTAACTACCGACAATCTTTGTAATTAATTTAGGTTGTTCATTCCAAAAGTGCTGAACAGGGATCAGAATTAGCTGAATTATAAACAAGGTTTAGACGTTTTTATGTCAAAAATTCATGTTTATTTTTGTGATTTTTCAGGAGTAAGCACTTAAAAAAACTTTGTTATGGTGAGGCCAAACCCTACTTAAAACTTATGTTTTACTTTTTTGCAAAGTAATCTGCAACACCAATCAGTAATTTTTATATATTTTAGTCTAATTTCTTTGTAAAACAAAAGCTGTTTGAGCTAAACCCTTCACAAATTTCAAAAACGAAAAAACAAAACTACTGAAGCGGAACAGCATCACAAAATCTAGTTTTTCAAGTATTTACAGTATATAGTATTAATGCTTGTGCGGATAGTTTCAGGCAAAAATTTACAGGTTTAAGCAATTGTTAAGAGTTACCGGTGGTTTAAGTTCAGGATTGGAGGTAATGGTTCTAACAGTTTGTGTTGCAGTGCTGGGGTTAGTTTTACCATGCCATGATTCAGTGACTTAGCATTGTCTTGTAAAAATGGCTTCTAGACTACTGGACTAAGTTACAGTAGGCTATCCGCTATATATTACCGGTACTATATTTGGAAGGTTTTATTTCTCTGGAAATTTTTATCTAGCCTACTTTTTTATTATTTCTGACTCAAATCTAACCCAAACACTAATGCCTAATCTAAAACTATCCCCAAATCGATCCCAACCAATAAGCTGATAAGGGTAATTTCGGACATGAAACAAAGCAAAATTGCAGTTATTACTGGTAGGCTACAGCCCACTTATTTAATTGTTGATTATTGTTTCGATAATTAGCCCTATTTCATTAGGCATATTTAAACTAGGAGGAACTTTTTCCCAGACCTATCTTGGGGTAAATTGTGCCCCAGAAGTTTGTGCAACTGTATTATGAAATACCGGTAGGCCTACATATGTCACGCACCGTAGAAAAAGGCCGTGTCTAGAGCACCGGTCCAGTTTTCAACATGAAATAGCTGCTGCACCGATCGTTTGTGTTTGCACTTCACAAGTTACTATCTCTCAAGCTGGCATTGCTGCCCAAACCGGGAACCCTACCTGTAACTCTATGTCTAATGCAAAATTTTGAAGAAAAAGAAATAAAAATAACACAGCATGATTGTGTTCAATCACGAGACGAGCCTAGCGCGTTCAGCACAAATGGAACTCAAACGTTGAGTTTAACCAGCGAGTGCCTTACCACTACACCACCGGGGCTATCAGTACGCAGTTCAGAGTTGATGCATCAAAGTGCTGTATTTAAGTTGAATTAATTAGAAAAAAGCAATATAACTGACTGCTGGTGCAGCAGCGTTTTTGTATCAAGAACTGGACCAGTGCAGCAGACACTACCATAGAAAAAATTTAAACTTGTACGGTAACTTGTACTTATATCAAATTTCAGTGGCGGTAGCTATTTTGTCTCAAGAGGCAAAATACCGATAGTATTTTCCTTTCTTTTGGTTAGGATTAAGAGTTGGGGTTAGCGTTAGGGCTAGGTTAAGGTCTGAGGCAGTGAGGTTAGGGTTACAGTTCAGGGTTAGGGCTACTGGGCTATGTAGGAGCTGGAGGCGAAATAGCGTTTAGGACTATTTTGTCTCCAAATGTCGAAATAACGCCAATGTTAATCATAGTCTTTTGCCATGAATGTATGATTTGGTATCATGATGTGTGGCCAAGTCAAAAGCAAATTATGGCTTAGCGTACTGGTACCTTAAAAGAAACAAAAATTTCTGCCGCAAACAAAAACAAAAGAACTGGATTTGTGCAAATTGTTTAGGCATGACTGAATTTCAATCATCATGCAAAATTGACAAAAAGATTAGGTCTAAAGACATAAAGGAACAACTCAGAGTAGGCTTACGTTACATAACTAGACCTGCGGAATAGTATCCTTGGTAAAAAAAGGGCTGCTTATTTTGATTTTGTTAATGTAGGCTACTGTATCTGTATATGCGGCATCATACAGTTCTACAGTGTACTACTAAAATATTTTTTGAATTTTCAGTATTTTTTTTTTGAACAATTAAATGAAAAGTTTTCAAGTTATGTAAATATTTTTATTTCATTGAACTTCAAAAAACCAGTCGAAATTAAGAAGGGACCTTCCTACAGTAAATAAATAGATTTTTCCCAGCAATGATCTGTATATAGTTGGTAATTTTCTGGAAATAATTAATTTCGTTTATCACGTGTTCAAACTTCAATTTTGAAAATCATCGCACATAATATTTCAAAACTCATCATTCTACGAAAAGCATCGCATTGGTTGTGCAGTATAAGCCAGATCGCCAATGGTAATTTTTTTCGCTTTAGTAATATTGTAATTATAATGCAGGTTTATTTGCCAAGTTGCCATTGACCAGGAGACTGTGAAGTAACCTTGCAGTCTTCCAGTTAGTAAATATAGGTAGAGGCTGTTATTACGTTATGTAAGAAATAAGAATATTAAGAAAATTGCTATTCTAGCTCTAAACCTAACCCAAACTCTAACCCGAACATTGGTCTTAATCTAAACTCAAAATCTAACCCAAACCATATCGATAATTTAAAAAACAAAAAAGAATAAATGAGCGCTCACTTTTTGCTCTCGTATTTTCTTCATGGGCATTATGTTACATAACATTAGCCACTTCCATCAATGTAATGGTAACAAAAAGCCACCATTTATCTCAAAACAGTTTGCACAAAATATGAGCTCAATTGAATAAGTCAAAAATTTCCCTAGCTGTTAAAGTTAAGAAAAAAAGTGAGAACATTTTTTAATTTTTCAACAAAGGGTTAAACATGTGGCATGTTAAAAACACACAGTAAAATGCTTTTTAGTAAAAAGAATTGCAAAGGAACACGAGATTTATATTTTTGCTTTAGGTTTAAGAATAATTTGAGAATAATGCCAGCTTCAGCATGAAAAAAATAATGTTAATAACACGTGCTAGTACAACGCATTTGGACTTAATCAGCAGAGTTTGCTGGGCCCTTTTGGTATTGCCATTTTTGATTTGTTTAACAGCAATCATGATTAAAGTTTGTTTAATTTACTGGTTTTTATAAAAAAACAAAAAGTGTATAGCTTAAACCATGTGTTTTTGTTTAAAATCCTTCTTTGTTCAATACTGTACTATACAAAACGATTTTGGACAACTTTTAAATTCCTGCAACCCAGTTATAGGTATCGCATTTTTTTGCAAACTTAAAGTAAAAAATTGAGTGGTTTGGATTTTGAAATATCAGATGCATGCATTTCATCTGACACGCTAAATTTATAGTCAGAATCCCAAGATAACAATTAGAAATGATTTTTATATTTGTATAGACATTGTTTTATCATTCAAAATTATCTTAACAAACATATTGTGGTTTACAACTACTGCACTGATCATTAGTCGAGTGGATAGAGCATTTGCTACTGAAACTGTAGACTTGGGTTTAATTCTTCGTCAGAACAAAACAAAGACTATAAAAATTCAGTATTTACAGCGTTCTTGTTTGAAGTTCAACTAAAAAAAGATCAGTGTGAAGCCCGTACTTTGTGTAGACAGATGGGCGAGTGGCAGCTTGACTCGAAGATCAAAATGTCCCTTTGCTGTCTCTCAGCTAAAGCAACTTGGTAACTAAAAATGTAATTACAGTTACCGGTACTTTATTGTTTCCAGATCAACTAGATAAAAATCCCGAAGCTGGAATCCCTCAATACTTTACAAAAGTTGTTTTTTTTGCAAAAACTCGTAATAGTCGGATGCAGAAAAACTCTATCTCTAAAAGTTTTAAAAGTAAAATGATGAATAAAATAAAAAAAGGTCTGTATCTGCTCTAAAGTCAAATTATCCTCAAAAATCTTTGTTTTTCTTTAAAAAAAAAAACAACAAATGCTTCGCATGGGCTTCAATAATGTTCTGGTTTCCAAATAATTTCAAAAACACTAAATTTGAGTTAACGTAAAGAATAAGATTTTACAGTAGTTACGTACAGCAAAGATACTTCAAGTTTAATTCAATTGAAATTGTCTTAAACTTGATTTAGCTCACTGGTACATTGCTGATCAGCTTAACCAATTGCAGGCTGAGTTTTTTGAACTATGAGTACAAATTGTCAACAATTGAAAAATTCTTTCAGATGCTGTTAAGTCGGGTACCGGTAGCCACTTAGCAGACATTCTGAAAATGAAATGCTTAGAGCTAATGTAGTCTTAATCCACAAAAGAAAAAAAATTGAGATAAGATACTTCATCTACAAATATGAATATTATTTGTTTGGAGTATAATGGAAGATAATGTGCTTTTTCGGTTAGCCCACTGGTATGACTTTTTAAAATATAAAGACTGTAAGTTTTTTACAAAATTTTTTTATCCCAAAAAGGTCTAATCCACAGTCCTGTTGTTACGTCATAGCATTAGCCTAGTATTGTCATTGAGCAATATTGGAAGTGGTTGGTGTTATGTTATGGTTGTTATGTAAGTCCCATAAAGAGAATGAAAGAGCACAGAGTGAGCGCACATTCATCCTTATTTAAAGTTATGGAGGATTTGGGTTAGATTTTGAGTGTCGGTTAGGATTAACATTAGGGTTGGGATTAGGGCTAGAATAGCAATTTTCTTATTCAGTATTTTGCGTAGCATAACACTAAAAGCCTCTGCCAACAATATTAGATTTGAATGTATCAATCAAAAATTACAAACAGCTCAAAACACCACAATTAATTTATTATAAACAAAAATTACTAGTTTTCTACATCCATATGTGTACCGTAAAGTCCTACATCCTTGGTATAGGGGTAACTTTGATAAAAAATCAGAAAAGTATTTTGATCACTGATATATGTTGGCTTAAGTTGCATATTAGATGGTAGGTATGTACAATATTCTTCATGTACTCAAGGGACTTGGGCATTTCTTTATATACCGTAGGTAAATAAACAATTTTTATAGGGGGTAAAAAGGCACATTTAAGAAAGTTGCCTGCTAAGCCTCAGTGTTCCAAAAATGAGCTGCAGTAAAAGTGCCAAAACAACTTGTAAACAATATGTATGTGTATCAACTAAGTTGTTATCTGAATAAAATTGAAAAACATTTTTTAGGGGTTAAAGTATGGTAAATTTTTTATTGAAGGGTCAAGTGTTCAGCTAAAAGAAAAAATTTTGGTACTCATAAAGTCACCTTTCAGAGATGTCAGGGAAATTATTTAGCTTCTATATAGTAAGCATTTTAGCTATGAAACCAGTAGTTAGTTGGAGATTGTGCTTCTTATGGCTTCTCACAATTTTGTTGCCTATTCTGAAAGTCCGCTTAATGCAGCTTTTTTGCAACTATTTGCCGAAACACATTTTTATTGCTAAATAATTATAATAACTGTATTGCTTTTTTTTAAAGCACAACTAACTTTTTCATTACCAAATGAATGATTACAAATTTTTACTGTTCTGTTAAAGTCGCCTTGAAGCTTTAAAGCCTGTGAAATAATCATGAATTGCCATTGTTTTTTGTTTCCAGTACCTAGTTTTTTTTATTTCTTAAAAACTGTGTCCACTATTAAACTGTGCAATCTTTAGAGTTTGCTGCAGTGTTTTTGTATATAGTTCACAGCCACCATGATCCGATAATATGAAGTGACGGCATAGAAATGAATCACTATAGCTGGCCCCTATGTTTTGAATGTATTTTGCCAGTTACTATTTATAGAATTTTTTTCTTTTTTTGGAAACACTTCTGTAAGTACCAAAGTTAAGTATTAGTAACCTTATCTTCATACCAGTGGCCTGCAATAGACCTTTTAAGCAGAAATCTAGTGTGTACCAAAGTAAAGCATTTTTTGCAAAAACTTTGGTCCAGGAAAAAGTGTTTTAAAAAATTAGGCCATATGATTTGGCACTGTTTTTTGAACTGGGATTCTATGCCATCTGTACTGGTTCTCAGTCAAACCCAAAACATCAACCGAAAATCAAAGTTTAAAAACTTTACCAATAAAGGGTTTTATGACAGATGTTTAAACAAATAAAAATCAAATCTTTCATTATACTCAGTGTGTTACGCTAAACCGTGTAACAAGTTGGCAAGGCCTTCTCCGCATCAAGTTGCAGAGCAAAGAGAATGCAGAAATTATTCTGGCAAATTGTATTTGTGTAAATTGGCACAGTGCAAAACTTATATGGATTTAAGGATGGCGCGAAAATTTGCGCATTGTAATTAAACTTTCCAACCTGTCGTAAAATGATTAATTTTTGGCATGTTTGCAAAGTAGCTACCCAACTGTACCATCTTTTTTACAACAAGCTAATAAAGAAGTAATGCAACCAATGGTGGCACGATGTTCTGTCAGTATGACACTGTGGAAAAGACTTATGAAACCAAATCTGAATGCACTTTATTTTCAAAAAGTGACTTTACCTGTATAGTGTATATATAAGCTAAAAAAATAGTCCTTTGCAAGAAAGAAGATATTTCCCAGAATCTTTTGATGAAAAATCGATATGGTTAAAGTCAGCTAATCATCGTAAAAAGTGGCGATTTATAAACAAAAATAATTTGGCTTTGTGTAAAGGGTAAATTTTTGTCTTCAAAAGAATAAAATGCATGTCTGCAAACTGCAAAGTGGCTACCTGGCTGTAGTTTTTTTCTATGTTATTGCTGTTAAATACATTTACTGTGCTTGCCATATGCCATGTGGGTTGCGCCAGAGAAGTCTAATGCACAAAATTAAAATTTTTCACCAATTTGGCATAGACAATGCAAAAATATCTTTGGCACAGCGCAAAACCTCCTCTACTACTTAAAAAGGGAATCACTTTGGGCCAAAATGTTGGATAAGCCTCTAACGCATTCTCACCAAATTTGAACTTTCTATTATGCCTTCTCGTTTTCAAAATTAGCAATTTTCCCCTTAGTTCAGTGTTGCCATTTTGTCAGTATTGTGAGAGAAAATTAACTTTTGGAAAACTGGCTTACAGTTATTGAAAAGCAGCTCATTTTTCAACTATGGCGCAAAACATTTATTGAGAATCAGGAACACGCGGTAACTTTTGAATTCTTTTTTCTAATCAGCAACTATGGCAAAATTTCAAAGGGAAAAAGCCTTTTTAAGGGGGAATTAAATTTGTTATATCTCAGGAATAGAAGGTTGTAAAAATCTTAAATTGAATAAAGTTAGTCTTTAGATTTGTCAAAATTTGCTGGGAGAAAATCAAGCAAGAAAATTTCCGATTTCATTGCCCTTTTAAATTAGAGCACGGATGGTGGCAAACTCTCTAATTTGCTTACACATTTTCTAGAAATGAAGACCTCTAACTGAAGGAATAAAAATCTCCAGATATTTACCTTTTTTTAGTAACTGTGTTAACGTAATGTACATTAATGATATAGTCTTTAAGTAGCTGTTGCAATCTATTGATGATCAGTCACCATTAGTGATAATATGCTCCTACTTCATCTGATCTGAACAATGAAGAAACTGGATGTAATGAACTTGAAGATAAATTTTGTTGTTGACGAAGCTCTCTGTTTAGTGCTCAAGTTCTAAGGTATAGTTGAACGTGTTTATTTTTGATGAAGTTTTTATTTAAATCTGATCAATTAAGTGTTTAATTTAAAACACATGTAAACATTTGATTAAAAGTAAAACTGTAGCAGCTAACAAGTTGAAATGCATGGTTATGGA
Organism: Trididemnum nubilum; assembly: GCA_963965965.1. NCBI lineage: Eukaryota > Metazoa > Chordata > Ascidiacea > Aplousobranchia > Didemnidae > Trididemnum > Trididemnum nubilum. The sequence goes on from OZ014469.1 coordinate 13,084,023, forward strand.
AAGATCTTAGAAAAAGCATATTTTATTTCGGATCGTGACGATTATGCATCGCCAGGACTTTTAGGCCCCAGAAATTTTACGTGCATGACCAAAAACATTTTTTCGAATTCAAAATAAAAATAAAAAAAATTTTTTCTGATGTTTTTAAATAAGATTTGAAGTCCTGGAACCTAATAGTCCCGGCGCATAATCGTACTGCGTCTAAACACCCTCAACTTAAAAATTGTTGACCGATTTTAAGAGTATCAACAATAGGGTACCTTTTTATTTGTGGCAAACCGACATCAGAAATCAGGTAATCAAATTATACAAATATACATGACTCAGAAAATTGTGCTTTATAATTTTGTCATTGTTTTTATGGCGTATTGTAAAAGTAAAAATCAGCAAGAAATGCTGGCCATATGCTAAGAAATCAAACTGATATGCAGTAAAAGGTCATTTAGATCGAATAAAAATAGCTTGGTTTTCTCTCAAAAAACTTTAACAGATCTGAAAACCAACTTCACCAAATTTAAGTTACTACTACCTTCTGTTTCCAAGATATGATAATCTAGATTTTCACTGAAAAGGCTTTTTCCCTTTAGAAATTTTTCAAATAAATGTAGGCCAACTTTTCAAAAGTTAATCTTCTGCCACAATAATGGCAAAACTACAGCACTAAAAAAAGAAGAAAACTGTTGACTTTAAACTGCAATATGTTGAAAATGGCAAGATGTTAGAAGTTCAATTTTGCTATGAATGTATATTTTAGGCTTTTTCCAACATTTTGGTCAACAATGAAAAACTTGACTTGGATGCCCCAAGTTGGGAGAAACTGCGCTTATGTGGTTGATGTAAAACAGTAATCAATCAATTTTTGCCCTGGCAGCTGAGGATTTTTTTTTAACACTGTACCTTATTTTGATTAATTTTACAAAAGTCATACGCTATAATTCTTTTTACCCAAATGATAAAAAATTACCAGGTAACTTTTATTTCAGATGAGTGAGAAAAGATTACAAACACAGCACTTTGCAAATTGGCTAAAGAAACTGGAAGGACCGCCATGGTGGTCGTAAGCATCGTGCAGATATGAAACGGATGGCTTTGCAAACTCAATAAAGGTGGATAATAAGCAAACGAAGTATCTTGGCATCGTTAGATTAAAATTCTATTAGGGTTAACTCATCCTATCTTTCTCAGATATTTTCAAAGTTCAAAACTTTAAAAAAAAAATTCTGAAATAATTCAGCTGCTGCACAGCTGACGTCAATTACTTTGTCTCGGCATTTCGGCTTCTATTACAATTCAGACCGAAAAAGTTAGAACTTGGTAAACAATAAAAACGGGTGTTTAGTAGCTTTGTTATTTACTACGACAAATGCTGCCTTTAATAGTGCTTGAGTTTTTGTAGATCCTAAATTTTTTTTGGTTCTAGAAGTACACTATTTCTGGAACAGACCGGGACAAAAAAGATGGTGTCACAACTAAATGAAATAACACTAATTTAAAAAATTTATTTCAGTTAGTCTTATTGTTCTCCATTTAATTTGACTTAAACTAACTAAGGCTAAGTTAATATGTATTGCATGTTGGTTATGGGCACAGTTACAAGCGATTTGACAAAACAGTTTTGGAAGAACCATAGTCTTTCTCAAGCTTTAAATCAATTGGATTCACTTATTAATTCAAGCAATTTTTAGACCTGGGACTATCCACTGCCACATTTCATAATAAGTTTAAAATAACTATTTTCCAACTTCTTGAAAATTAAATCCTATGTCAAAAGCCATGCCTGCAACTAACTCCGTTTATGCTGTCGATTTCCAAAGCCGAAAGGTAGTTTTAAAGGCCACCTAATGTCTGCGAACCAATGCACTTAAAATGCAATAAAAAAGTATTACTAATCGAATGCTGAAAACCTGGTTTAGATACACGTTCTCAGTTTCAAGCTGTTGCATTTTTAAAAAATGACATGACGTCATTAGACCCAGGAGTTTGGTGCCTTCGACTTTACTTTGAGCTAATTACGCCTTTTTTGCACAACGCTTTTTGACTAGCAAGCTGTTATCACATGCCTTTCAAAAATCGCCTATTCTCTGCAAAGATAAATTAGTCGAAGGCACCAAACTCCTGGGTCTAATGACGTCATGTCACTTTTTAAAAATGCAAAAGCTTGACACTGAGAACGTGTATCTAAACCAGGTTTTCAGCATTCGATTAGTAATATTTTTTTATTGCATTTTAAGTGCATTGGTTTGCAGACATTAGGTGGCCTTTAAGTCAATTTTCTGTGATAAACATAGCTTCATTGTAATTGTGCTCCAAATTGATAATTTTTCCATCAATGTGATTTATTCTGTGTACAAAAATCGGAAGCAAATGCCATAAGCACGGTCTACACTGCGTAAAATCGTGAGCGTACAAGCGTATTTATTTTAAACAGAAATCTTTACGTCTGTCGTATCATCTTACCAACGTTCAAGGTGCCAGTTGGTTAAAATAAAGTAACAAAAAGCTCATACACTCCTGATTTTACGAACAGTGTAGACCGGGACTAAAGCTTGTTTAAAATTTACGCTCTTCAGACAATACCTTTTAGTGGAATCAGTTAAGAATTCCTTAAACGAAGCTTTTTGAACTATTTAGTTACATTTTCGAACCTAGTGTGAATTTGATTGTGTTTAGATTCGACTTCATTACAAAGACGACCTGTCAGGGCAAAGAATTCAGTAATCAGCAATCGTGACCTGATAGAATGAACCCTCTGCTCAGTCTACAGATAGTTTCATCGTTTCTCAATAATCCAGTGTTGGCAGAATGTAGTTACTGTGTCGCCCGATCTTAATTTCGCTTGAAATTAGTCCATAGTTGTAAGCATTGATCCAAGATATCTAGCTTTGATTAAGTGAAGTCTGCATATAGTTTATTAAAAGGCAAACACTAGCGACTTCCTGACGTCAAAAACACAAAACTTACGCGCAAAGTTATTTTTCTTGCTCATTGCTATCTTATCGGTTTAGTTCCTTCATATTAACCAGACACTCTGCGTCTGTCTAACCATTACTGAACTATTGCAGAGCCTTTTTGGGGGTTTCTTTTTACTAGTCTTTTGTTAGACTGGGCCACTGTGAAGTGTCTTTCCCAAGGACACAATGACGCATTGCCAGTGTGGGAATCGAACACTGGTTGAGTAACGCTTCATGTTGTCTTATATAGCAAGGGTTGGCAACCTACGGCCCGCGGGCCAGACCAGCCCGCCAAGCAATTTCATTCGGCCCGCGATCTTTTTCTTATGATTGAAATTCATCTGCAACCTCGCCGAAGTGCTGTTTTCTTTGGTCACTGCCATTGAATCGGGTGCAAAATGCCTAATTTTCAGTCGAAGACCTTTTTTTTTCTTTGGTCATCGCCATTAAATCGGCTGTAAAATGCCTAATGTCCAGGCGAAGACTTTTGTTTTGGTCCGCTGAAACTTTGCTGGGTCTGGATGTGGCCCATGGGACGAAAAGGTTGCCTACCCCTGTTATATAGTCTCATTGCTCTTATTCAAATTCAATTACGCTTTGTCGTTTTACTCTATATGGCGTTAACTACAAGCTTGTAAGTAAACTGTCAAATGTATAAAAAGTTAAATTTTTCGCGCCGGATGTCGGAAACCAAAAACACTCTTGGAGAGGCGTTTCACCAGTTTTTCCAGAGCCTGTTTATATACACCATTTTCATGAATTACATGCTCATTATAGAAAGACTAGAGAACATTTATTCACAGTTACGTAAGTTATGTCATTCGGTTTAACTGAATTATTTTTTGTTGTTGCAGTTTCTATAACTTCCTAATCCGTCCTATCTTCAACAAACCCACGGTCTGAATCTTAAACGGCAGTCACGACCAACATTTCCAAAGGAACCTGTGTTTTTTCAGTTTGCGAAATTTTACGTCTTTAGCTTTTTCTTGCGTTATTTACCATCTTCAGTTTTTTTGCCTTGCAATAAAACTTTATTTATACGACGCAAGATGGATGAAGTTAGACAATCGCACCAATGCCATTGTAACAATATGTGCCAGTACTGGATTCTTGCAGGCATTATAATAATAATAATAATGCAGGTTTATCGACTTCAACTAGACCTGGTGAAGGCAGGTCTTTCGCTCTGAAGTCGTCTCATAAGTTATATACACGAACACGACAACACATAAGTCATGCAGCATAGAAACAAGCAAGAAAAGTAAATGCGTACAGTTATTATAGAAAACGAAAATAACAAAACCCAAATCACAAAATAACAAATTCGAGTGTGTTGCAAGATTGCTAAAGATTAAGGAGAGAATCAGTACTAACTTATCTACCTATAGATTGAATGCTTCACGAAATAAGTAAGTTTTTAAGTCACCTTTGAATCTTGAAATATTTAACTCATTTTTCAAAGCAGTTGGTAATTGATTCCAAAGTTTAGGAGCATAAATTGAAAATGCACGATCACTTATTCTAAAGTTGTTGCGTTGCACTTTAAGACGAATAAAACGAGTGGACTTGGAATCAACTGAAAGTAAAGATTTTAATTCTTCAGGTTGTGCAAATGAAGTGGGATAAATGCATTTATACGTCAGCAAATATATTTTATACAAAATTCTATACTTTATCGGAAGCCAGTGTAGTTCAATCAGTAACTCAGTGACATGGTCATATTTTCTCTTGTTGTAAATCAGTCTTGCTGCGCAATTTTGTGCATATTGCAATTGTTTTGTAAGAGAGTAACTAATATCATAATACAAAGAATTACAATAGTCAAGCTTTGAAAGAATAAGTGAGGATACTAAGATGGTTACCTCATTTCTTGTAAGAAGATGTTTTATACGTGCAATACTTTTGATAGATGCGAATACAGACGAAACACATTCTTTAACTTGTTGTTCTAATGTTAAATGAGAATCAAGCGTAAAACCTAAACTTCTCACAGTATCACAAAAACGTATACAGGAATTTCCTAAGAAAAAGCCATTGATGTTTAGCTGTCGTTTAAGAGCATCATTACAAAATACAATAATTTGGCTTTTTAGTGGATTCAACTTGAGAAAAAATTTAGACATCCATAAATCAACACTTGCAAAAATACAGTTAAGTTTGGTTACCAAAAACTGATATTGGTAAGTAGGTGCAAATGATGCATATATTTGGTGGTCATCTGCAAAGCCTTTAATCTCAAAACCTTCGCGTTCAATAAATTTGTAAAATGAGCGAATATAAACATTAAATAACACCGGCCCAAGAACTGAGCCTTGAGCCACCCCCGATTTAAGCACATGCACTTCGGAATATGAATCATTAACCTTTACTGACATTGTCCGTTCACATAAAAATGATGAAAACCAATCATAAGCAATTCCTCTAATACCTATTTGCGATTGCAAGATGTTTAACAGTATACTAATATTGACAGTGTCAAAAGCAGCGCTTAAATCTAACAGTAAAAGGACAGAAGCAAATTTGTTATCGAATCCCAGCAATATATCGTTGATTAGTTTTACAAGCAAAGTTTCACAGCTGTGACCTTTTTTATATCCGTATTGTTGTGAAATATTTAGATCATTGTTGTCGAAGTGCGTATTGAGTCTTTTCAAGACAACACGTTCGATTAGTTTGCTTAAAAACTGCAGATTTGAAACTGGACGAAAGTTCTTAAATTGATTAGTGTCAAAATTGATATTTTTCAATAAAGGTGAAACAAAGGCATGTTTTAAGCCAGCCATACTACCAGTTTTCAAGCTAAGGCATTACCAGGTAGTGGGATGCAGTTCCACAACATATAGGGCCACGCAGCTTCCGATGTTGGCTAGCTGCAGTTTCACGACTCTGGGCCATCGTTGGCGACATTATTCCGCCACAGTTGGCGCGACGCAGTTTCCAATGTTGGCTAGCTGCAGTTTGACGACTTTGCCAACGTTGGCAACAGTATTCCGCCTGCAGTTTGACGACTTTGCCAACGTTGGAAACATTATTCCGCCATTGTTGGCGCGACGCAGGATCCGATGTTGTTCGCTACAGTTTGCAGTCCGATATTGGCTAGCTGCAGTTCCGATGTTGGTTAGCTGCAGTTTTCCAACTCCGGGCCGACGTTGGAAACATTATTCCACCATTGTTGGCTGACGCAGGTTCCGATGTCGGCCCGCTGCAGATTGCAGAATGCCAATGTTGGCTGAACGCTGGACTTTGGTGCAAAACCGCATCGCCCCAACATTGGCTGCAGCGGTGGGGCCGAGGTTAACAAATGTTGGCAACTGCATCTAGCCAACATCGGCCCGACAATGCAATGTTTGCTGGGGATAACATAACAATCAAATAAGTTAGACAATCTTAAAGTGGAGGATAAATCACTAGCCCCCTTAATTTGAGACGCTCATTCGCCTTCGTTTATCGATTGAAAATACGCAGGTACACTTTAAAACCCCAGCAAACATTGCATTGTCGGGCCAATGTTGGCTAGATGCAGTTGCCAACATTTGTCAAATTCGGCCCAACGCTGCAGCCAATGTTGGGGCGATGCGGCTTTGCACCAAAGTCCAGCGTTCAGCCAACATTGGCATTCTGCAGCGGGCCGACATCGGAACCTGCGTCATCCAACAATGGTGGAATAATGTTTCCAACTTTGGCCCGGAGTTGGCAAACTGCAGCTAACCAACATCGGAACTGCAGCTAGCCAACATCGAACTGCAAACTGCAGCGAACAACATCGGATCCTGCGTCGCGCCAACAATGGCGGAATAATGTTTCCAACGTTGTAAAAGTCGTTAAACTGCAGCTAGCCTACATTGGAACCTGCGTCGCTCCAACCGGGGCGGAATAATGTCGCCAACGATGGCCCAGAGTCGAGAAACTGCAGCTAGCCAACATTGGAAGCTGCATGGCCCTATGTTGTGGAACAACATCCCACTAGCGGGTAATGCCTGCGAGAATCCAGTATTGGCACGTATTGTTGCAATGACATTGGTGCGATTGTCTAACTTCATCCATCTTGCGTCTTTCATAATATCAATAGGTATAAATAAAGTTTTATTGCAAGGCAAAAAAACTGAAGATGGTAAATAACGTAAGAAAAAGCTAAAGACGTAAAATTTCGCAAACTGAAAATAAAAAAACACAGGTTCCTTTGGAAATGTTGGTCGTGACTGCCGTTCAAGACCCAGACCGTGGGTTTGTTGAAGTTAGGACGGATTAGGAAGTTATAGAAACTGCAACAACAAAAAATAATTCAGTTAAACCGAATGACATAACTTACGTAACTGTGAATAAATGTTCTCTAGTCTTTCTATAATGAGCATGTAATTCATGAAAATGGTGTATATAAACAGTCTCTGGAAAAACTGGTGAAACGCCTCTCCAAGAGTGTTTTTGGTTTCCGACATCCGGCGCGAAAAATTTGACTCTTTATACACTTGACAGTCGCCATATTGATTAAAACGACAAAGCGTAAGTGAATTTGAATAAGAGCAATGAGACTATATAACAGGGGTAGGCAACCTTTTCGTCCCATGGGCCACATCCAGACCCAGCAAAGTTCCAGCGGACCAAAACAAAAGTCTTCGCCCGAACATTAGGCATTTTACAGCCGATTTAATGGCAATGACCAAAGACAAAAAAAAAATCTTCGGCTGAAAATTAGGTATTTTGCACGCGATTCAATGGCGGTGACCAAAGGAAACAGCACTTCGGCAAGGTTGCAGGTGAATTTCAATCATAAGAAAAAGATCACGGGCCGTATGAAATTGCTTGGCGGGCCGTAGGTTGCCAACCCTTGCTTTATAAGACAACATGAAGCGTTACTCAATCGGTGTTCGATTTCCGCACTGGCAATGCGTCGTCGTGTCATAGGGAAAGACACTTCACACTTATTTGCCACTGGAAGCAAGCAATCTACCCGTTAGGGTGGCCCAGTCCGAGCCAAGTCAACTGACCGCAAACAAACTGACCGCGAAGCAATGATTTCGTTACATGATTTTGTCACTGATTTTGTCGCAGTGATTTCGTCACAAAGTGAGGGCTTGGGCAAGATGGCTCTGGGAATAGTAAAAATATTTTTAGGTCGCCCTTCTCAGCTAATCGGCGTTGTTCGCGGTCAGTAAGGTCATGGACCCGGCCCAGTCTGACAAAAGACCAGAAAAAAGAAACCCAAAATAAAGGCTCTGCAATAGTTCAGTTATGGTTAGACAGACGCAGAGTGCCTGGTTAATATGAAGGAACTCAACCGATAAGATAGCAATGGTTTGTTTATGATAATGTTAACTCTGCAATAGTTCAGTTATGGTTAGACAGACGCAGAGTGTCTGGTTAATATGAAGGAACTAAACCGATAAGATAGCAATGAGCAAGAAAAATAACTTTGCGCGTAAGTTTTGTATTTTGACGTCAGGAAGTCGCTAGTGTTTGCCTTTTAATAAACTATATGCAGACTCCACTTAATCAAAGCTAGATATCTTGGATCAATGCTTACAACTATGGACTAATTTCAAGCGAAATTAAGATCGGGCGACACAGTAACTACATTGTGCCGACACTGGATTATTGAGAAACGATGAAACTACCTGTAGACTGAGCAGAGGGCTTATTCTATCAGGTCACGATCGCTGATTACTGAATTCTTTGCCCTGACAGGTCGTCTTTGTAATGAAGTCGAACCTAAATATAATCAAATTCACACTAGGTTCGAAAATGTAACTAAATAGTTCAAAAAGCTTCGTTTAAGGAATTCTTAACTGATTCCACTAAAAGGTATTGTCTAAAGGCGTAAATTTTAAACAAGCTTTAGTCCCGGTCTACACTGTTCGTAAAATCAGGAGTGTATGAGCTTTTTGTTACTTTATTTTAACCAACTGGCACCTTGTACGTTGGTAAGATGATACGACGGAAGTATAAGATTTCTGTTTTAAACAATACGCTTGTACGCTCACGATTTTACGCAGTGTAGACCGTGCAGGTTTCTGATTCCGCTTTTTATACACAGAATATATCACATTGATGAAAAATTATCAATTCGGAGCACAATTACAATGAAGCTGTGTTTATCACAGAAAACTGACTTAAAACTACCTTTTGGCTTTGGAAATCGACAGCATAAACGGAGTTAGTTGCAGGCATGGCTTTTGACATAGGATTTAATTTTCAAGAAGTTGGAAAATAGTTATTTTAAACTTATTATGAAATGTGGCAGTGGATAGTCCCAGGTCTAAAAATTGCTTGAATTAATAAGTGAATCCAATTGATTTAAAGCTTTGAGAAAGACTATGGTTCTTCCAAAACTGTTTTGTCAAATCGGTTGTAACTGTGCCCATAACCAACATACAATACATATTAACTTAGCCTTAATTAGTTTAAGTCAAATTAAATGGAGAGCAATAAGACTAACTGAAATAAATTTTTTAAATTAGTGTTATTTCATTTAGTTGTGACACCATCTTTTTTGTCCCGGTCTGTTCCAGAAATAGTGTACTTCAAGAACCAAGAAAAATTTAGGATCTACAAAAACTTAAGCACTGTTACAGGCAGCATTTGCCGTAATGAATAACAAAGCTACTAAACGCCGTTTTTATTGTTCACCAAGTTCTAACTTTTTCGGTCTGAATTGCAATAGAAGCCGAAATGCCGAGACAAAGTCAATTGACGTCAGCTGTGTAGGAGCTGAATTATTTCAGAATTTTTTTTTTAAAGTTTTGAACTTTGAAAATATCTGAGAAAGATAGGATGAGTTAACCCTAATAGAATTTTAATCTAACGATGCCAAGATACTTCGTTTGCTTATTATCCACCTTTATTGAGTTAGCAAAGCCATCCGTTTCATATCTGCACGATGCTTACGACCACCATAGCGGTCTTTCCAGTTTCTTTAGCCAATTTCCAATTGCACTTAAACTTGTTGCAAAGTGCTGTGTTTGCAATTTTTTTCTCACTCATCTGAAATAAAAGATACCTCGTAAATTTTTATCATTTTGGTAAAAAGAATTATAGCGTATGACTTTTGTAAAATTAATCAAAATAAGGTACAGTGTTAAAAAAAATCCTCAGCTGCCGGGGCAAAAATTGATTAATTACTGTTTTACATCTACCACATAAGCGCAGTTTCTCCCAACTTGGGGCATTCAAGTCAAGTTTTTCATTGTTGACCAAAATGTTGGAAAAAGCCTAAAATATTTATTCTTAGCAAAATTGAACTTCTTAACATCTTGCCATTTTCAACATATTGCAGTTTAAAGTCAACAGTTTTCTTCTTTTTTTAGTGCTGTAGTTTTGCCATTATTGTGGCAGAAGATTAACTTTTGAAAAGTTGGCCTACATTTATTTGAAAAATTTCTAAAGGGAAAAAGCCTTTTCAGTGAAAATCTAGATTATCATATCTTGGAAACAGAAGGTAGTAGTAACTTAAATTTGGTGAAGTTGGTTTTCAGATCTGTTGAAGTTTTTTGAGAGCAACCCAAGCAATTTTTTTTTCAACCTGAATGCCCTTATACTGCATATCAGTTTGATTTCTTAGCATATGGCCAGCATTTCTTGCTGATTTTTACTTTTACAATACGCCATAAAAACAGTGACAAAAGCTTAAAGCACAATTTTCTGAGTCAGTTCAAAGGCCAGATGCATATTTTTATAATTTGATCACCTGATTTCTGATGTCGGCACAGTATAAATATCATACAGTACTCTCACTCCAAGCAAAAACTATTGTGACGTGTGTCCGCATTTTTTGAGAGGTAAAAGCAGAGCTGGGGTTTTTTTTTGACGTCATAATAGTGACATGGTGAGCGGACGAGAATAACGCCAAAAAATAGGAATTGTTTTGAAATTTTACGTGTGTTTTCTTGGCTTGACGACGTTACCGTCTTCATCCTTTTTTGCGCCCCTAAACGTTAGAGGGCAGCATTTTTCCCCTCTGCATTAGTCCAGATATATCGCGGTCTAGCTCCTTTTGTAGAGTTCGCACGGGATCAGAATTAGTCTCGATGGAACCGTCAAAGCTCGGGCTTCGACTAGCTATAATTTTGACGTCACTTTCTTGTGACGTCACAAAGTAGTACGTTTAAGAAGAAAAAAAATTGGAAATTTGCTTACATAAACAACCTTTAGTTACTTGGGGTTTTGCTCGCAGCCGGAGCCCAACATTTAAAGTTTGTTCACTTTTGGTTCGTATCGTTAACTAACTATCCTGCAAATTTCGTTTCAATAGCTTAACGTTTAACGAGAATATCCTTGATTGTTTGCTTTGTCGTTGTAAAATTCGTCTTGAATTACAGTTATATGCAGTGATTGTGTTATTGCTTAAGCCTATCACCAAATAGACTGTGACATCATTATGAAAGTTTTTAGTTAGCCGTATGACTAACCCGCTTAAAAAATATTTATGACAACAAGCGATCTAAAAAAAGTTCCATGGACGTAAACAGTTAATTACCGCATGGTAGCAGAGTTGTAAGTCGAGCCGTGCTTTTCGGGTCGGGTTCGAGCCTCAAGTTGACAAAATTTCGGGCTTAATTCGGGTCTGAGACGTGCTGTTTGTCTTAGGTGCACAAAAATATAATCAAAATAACTTGACAACATTGCTAAATTTTTCAGATCAACCTTAACTTTCGGGTTTTTTCGGGCATGAATTGGGCTTCAAATTAGTTTTCGGGTTGGAGCTTATATTTTCGGGTTTGGGCCAGGTTTGGGCCTGAACTAGTCGGCCCGTTTACAACTCTGCTTCGTAGTTAATTATATCTTCTTTAACGTGAGTTTTAATTTTTCCCGTTGACTTCCAACGGTTATAATGAGCTAGTCTCTCTGATCATGCGGTAATCATTGTTATCTCTGATATCGGTTCAACACTGCATTGTAAATTCTTGACTATGCCTGCACCTGTTGCTAACTATTTCGTTGAACAGGGCAGGGGCGTATTTAGGAGGGGGGCATTGTGTCAAAGCCCCCCCTTTGGGTCGCCAGTAATGTTTGAATACCCCATAATAGTACGCAAAATTGAGCCATGCCCCCCTTTGGAATTTGGGTAGAAAATCTGGGCAGAAAAATGGACTGAATCTGACTCTGATCTGAGTAAAGACCTTTTTCTTTTTTTTGGTTTTCACCTAAATCTGGACGGAAGAACGGGCTGAATCTGAATGAAAACCTTTGTTTTTTATCTTCATATTTTTGGTCTTCATGTCTCTCATCTGGTTTTTATCTACCTTTTCAAATTTCTGGCTACGCGCCAGGCCCCACCTTTCGAAAATCCTGCGTACGCCACTAGAACAGGGGTCGGCAACTTATATCCTTTGGGCTGTATCTGGCCCGCGATCTCAAACATCCATCCGAAATCCCTTACGTGACTTCCGGAAGTCGTTGGCCACGCAACCAAATCCTGCTCTGAAACTACCCCAACATTTGATGAAACCTTTTTTTTTTCTTAGGGTTCTCAACTACAAATCGGCCAAAAACTACCTTATAATTTGGTGAATACCTTTTTTTTATTTTTATTTTCTTTCAAATTTTTTTATTTTTATTTTCTTCCAAAACGTGCAAAATTGCATTCAAATGGCGTTAAAATAGCTATTTTTTTTGGAAAAATCACTAACATCGCACAAAATGACCCCATGGCCTCGGGCGGCGGCTGCCTACCCGCAGACCCTTGTATGTGACATGCTTAGTTGCACCAGTTCACTCAGAGCGTCGCTTAAATGACATGTTTTTGATAAATTTTTTTTAAAACTTGGGTTCAATCCCCCGTTTTCCTTAGCAAGATTCTCGCTGCACCACTCTATTTTTGCTTAAATGAACGGTTGCTATATTTTTGAAGTAGAAACGCAAAACCGAATTATTAAAAAACAGCATTTTCTCCTGAATTTGAGTCAAAAAATGAAAAATCGGAAAAAACGATTTTTATTCACTTCAGAAAAATTGCAATGGTGTTCGAATATGAGGTGAAGTTAAAAAAAAAATTAGCAAAAGGTCAACATCTTCATCATAGGTAAAATGTAAATCACAATTTTTTGCGGATTTGAGATGAAGACCAACTACTATTCACGCGGGACAAGACTTCAAAAAAGTGACTAATACCAAACCCATTTAAACATGCAATTAATAAATGATTTTATTCAATATCTCTACAACTAAAAGAAAATAACTAGGATTGGGCAAAATTATTGCTGCTGAATTAAAGTTTTATCATGAATTACACTGAACGTCTGCATCAATAAACAATAACTCATACAGTCAATGAAAGCTTTTTTTTGATCAAAAGTTCTAGAGGTTTACGATTACTACTTCATAATGATGTCATAGTCTATTTGGTGATAGGCTTAAGCAATAACACAATCACTGCATATAACTGCAATTCAAGACGAATTTTACAACGACAAAGCAAACAATCAAGGATATTCTCGTTAAACGTTAAGCTATTGAAACGAAATTTGCAGGATAGTTAGTTAACGATACGAACCAAAAGTGAACAAACTTTAAATGTTGGGCTCCGGCTGCGAGCAAAACCCCAAGTAACTAAAGGTTGTTTATGTAAGCAAATTTCCGATTTTTTTTCTTCTTAAACGTACTACTTTGTGACGTCACAAGAAAGTGACGTCAAAATTATAGCCAGTCGAAGCCCGAGCTTTGACGGTTCCATCGAGACTAATTCTGATCCCGTGCGAACTCTACAAAAGGAGCTAGACCGCGATATATCTGGACTAATGCAGAGGGGAAAAATGCTGCCCTCTAACGTTTAGGGGCGCAAAAAAGGATGAAGACGGTAACGTCGTCAAGCCAAGAAAACACACGTAAAATTTCAAAACAATTCCTATTTTTTGGCGTTATTCTCGTCCGCTCACCATGTCACTATTATGACGTCAAAAAAAAACCCCAGCTCTGCTTTTACCTCTCAAAAAATGCGGACACACGTCACAATAGTTTTTGCTTGGAGTGAGAGTACTGTATGATATTTATACTGTGATGTCGGTTTGCCACAAATAAAAAGGTACCCTATTGTTGATACTCTTAAAATCGGTCAACGAATTTTAAGTGCAGGGGGTTTAGACAAAGGACGATTATGCGCCGGGACTATTAGGTTCCAGGACTTCAAATCTTATTTAAAAACATCAGAAAAAAATTTTTTAATTTTATTTTGAATTTGAAAAAATGTTTTTGCTCTTGCGCATAAAATTTCTGGGGCCTAGAAGTCCCGGCGACGCATAATTGTCACGATCCGAAATAAAATATGCTTTTTCTAAGATCTTTCCATAGCCATGCATTTCGACTTGATAGCTACTACAGTTTTACTTTTAATCAAATGTTTACCTGTGTTTTAAATTAAACAATTATTTGATCAGATTTAAATAAAAACTTCGTCAAAAATAAACACGTTCAACTATACCTTAGAACTAGAATACTGAACAGAGAGCTTCGTCAACAACAAAATTTATCTTCAAGTTCATTACATCCGGTTTCTTCATTGTTCAGATTAGATGAAGTAGGAGCATTTTATCACTAATGGTGACTGACCATCAATAAATTGCAACAGCTACTCAAAGACTATATCATTAATGTACATTAAGTTAACACAGTTACTAAAAAAAAGATTAATACCTGGAGACTTTTATTTCTTCAGTTAGAGGTCTTCATTTCTAGAAAATGCATAAGCAAATTAGAGAGTTTGCCACCATCCGTGCTCTACATTGAAAGGGCAATCAAATCCGAAACTTTTTTGCTTGATTTTCTCCCAACACATTTTGACAAATCTGAAGACTAACTTTATTCAATTTGAGATTTTTACAATCTTCTATTCCGGAGATATAACAAATTTAATTCAATTTTGAAAAGGCTTTTTCCCTTTGAAATTTTGCCATAGTTGCTGATTAGAAAAAAAAAATCACTAAGTTACCGCATGTTCCTGATTCTCAATAAATGTTTTGCGCCACAGTTGAAAAATGAGCTGCTGTTCAATAACTATACGCCAGTTTTCCAAAACTTAACTTTATCTCACAATGCTGACAAAATGGCAACACTAAACTAAGGGGAAAATTGCTAATTTTGAACTGCAATATTTTGAAAACAAGCATAGAAAGTTCAAATTTGGTGAGAATGCATTAGAGGCTTATCCTAACATTTTGGCCCAAAGTGATTCCCTTTTTAAGTAGTAGAGGAGGTTTTGCGCTGTGCCAAAGATATTTTTGCATTGTCTATGCCAAATTGGTGAAAAATTTTAATTTTGCGCGCTAGACTTCTCTGGCACAACCCACATGGCATATGGCAAGCACAGTAAATGTATTTAACAGTAATAACATAGAAAAAAACTACAGCCAGGTAGCCACTTTGTAGTTTGCAGACATGCATTTTACTCTCTTGAAGACAAAAATCTAACCTTAACACAATGCCAAATTATTTTTGTTTATAAATCGCCACTTTTTACGATGATTAGCTGCCTTTAACCATATCGATTTTTCATCAAAAGATTCTGGGAAATATCTTCTTTCTTGCAAAGGACTATTTTTTAAGCTTATATATACAGATAAAGTCACTTTTTGAAAATAAAGTGCATTCAGATTTGGTTTCATAAGTCTTTTCCACAGCGCTATGCTCTCTGAACATTGTGTCACCATAGGTTGCATTACTTCTTTATTAGCTTGTCGTAAAAAAGATGGTACAGTGGCGTAGCCACTTTGCGAACATGCCAAAAATTAATCATTTCATGACAGGTTGGAAAGTTTAATTACAATGCGCAAATTTTCGCACCATCCTTAAATCCATATAAGTTTTGCACTGTGCCAATTTACACAAATACAATTTGCCAGAATAATTTCTGCATTCTCTTTGCCCTGCGACTTGAGGTGGAGATGGCCTTGCCAACTTGTTACACACTTCAGCGTAACACACCGAGTATAATGAAAGATTTGATTTTTATTTGTTTAAACATCTGTCATAAAACCCTTTATTGGTAAAGTTTTTAAACTTTGATTTTCGGTTGATGTTTTGGGTTTGACTGAGAACCAGTACAGATGGCATAGAATCCCAGTTCAAAAAACAGTGCCAAATCATATGGCCTAATTTTTTAAAACACTTTTTCCTGGACCAAAGTTTTTGCAAAAAATGCTTTACTTTGGTACACACTAGATTTCTGCTTAAAAGGTCTATTGCAGGCCACTGGTATGAAGATAAGGTTACTAATACTTAACTTTGGTACTTACAGAAGTGTTTCCAAAAAAAGAAAAAAATTCTATAAATAGTAACTGGCAAAATACATTCAAAACATAGGGGCCAGCTATAGTGATTCATTTCTATGCCGTCACTACATATTATCGGATCATGGTGGCTGTGAATTACACACAAAAACACTGCAGCAAACTCTAAAGATTGCACAGTTTAATAGTGGACACAGTTTTTAAGAATTAAAAAAAACTAGGTACTGGAAACAAAAAACAATGGCAATTCATGATTATTTCACAGGCTTTAAAGCTTCAAGGCGACTTTAACAGAACAGTAAAAACTTCTAATCATTTATTTGGTGATAAAAAAGTTAGTTGTGCTTATAAAAAAAAGCAATACAGTTGTTATAATTATTTAGCAATAAAAATGCGTTTTGGCAAATAGTTGCAAAAAAGCTGCATTAAGCGGACTTTCAGAATAGGCAACAAAATTTTGAGAAGCTATAAGAAGCACAATCTCCAACTAACTACTGGTTTCACAGCTAAAATGCTTACTATATAGAAGCTAAACAATTTCCCTGATATCTCTGAAAGGTGACTTTATGAGTACCAAAATTTTTTCTTTTAGCTGAACACTTGACCCCTCAACAAAAAATTTACCCTACTTTGCCCCCGAAAAAATGTTTTTCAATTTTATTTATATTACAACTTAGTTGATACACATACATATTGTTTACGAGTTATTTTGGCACTTCTACTGCAGCTCATTTTTGGAACACTGAGGCTTAGCAGGCAACTTTCTTAAATGTGCCTTTTTACTCCCTATAAAAATTGTTTATTTACCTACGGTATATAAAGAAATGCCCAAGTCCCTTGAGTACATGAAGAATATTGTACATACCTACCATCTAATATGCAACTTTAGCCAACATATAACAGTAATCAAAATACTTTTCTGATTTTGTATCGAAGTGATCCCCAGACCAAAGATATAGGACTTTACGGTACCTATGGATGTAAAAAACTGGTAATTTTTGTTTATAATAAATTAATTGTGGTGTTTTGACGTTTGTAATTTTTGATTGATACATTCCAATCTAATATTGTTGGCAGAGGCTTTTAGTGTAAGAAAATTGCTATTCTAGCCCTAATCCCAACCCTAATGTTAATCCTAACCGACACTCAAAATCTAACCCAAATCCTCCGTAACTTTAAATAAGAATGAATGAGCGCTCACTCTGTGCTCTTTCATTCTCTTTATGGTACTTACATAACAACCATAACATAACACCAACCACTTCCAATATTGCTCAATGACAATACTAGGCTAATGCTATGACGTAACAACAGGACTGTGGGTTAGAGCTTTTTGGCATAAGCAAATTTTGTGAAAAAATTACAGTCTTTATATTTTAAAAAGCCATAACAGTGGGCTAACCGAAAAAGCACATTATCTTCCATTATACTCCAAACAAATAATATTCATATTTGTAGATGAAGTATCTTATCTCAATATTTTTCTTTTGTGGATTAAGACTGCATTAGCTCTAAGCATTTCATTTTCAGAATGTCTGCTAAGTGGCTACCAGTACCCGATTGAACAGCATCTGAAAGAATTTTTCAATTGTTGACAATTTGTACTCGTAGTTCAAAAAACTCAGCCTGCAATTGATTATGCTGATCAGCGATGTACCAGTGAGGTAAATCAAGTTTAAGACAATTTCAATTGAATTAAACTTGAAGTATTATACTTCAAATCCCAAATCTGTTGTTTTTTTTTTTTTAAGATAAACATAGATTTTTGAGGATAATTTGACTTTAGAGCAGATGCAGACCTTTTTTTTATTTTATTCATCATTTTACTTTAAAACTTTTCGGGATAGAGTTTTTCTGCATCCGATTATTGCAAGTTTTTGCAAAAAAAACAACTTTTGTAAAGTTTTGAGGGATTCCAGCTTTGGGATTTTTATCTAATTGATCTGGAAACAATAACTGTAATTACACCTTTGGTTACCAAGTTGCTTTATCTAAGAGACAACAAAGGGACATTTTGGTCTTCGAGTCAAGCTGCCACTCGCCCATCTGTCTACACACAATACAGGCTTCACACTGATCTTTTAGCTGAACTTCAAACAAGAACGCTGTAAATACTGAATTTTTATATTCTTTGTTTTGTTCTGACGAAGAATTAAACCCAAGTCTACAGTTTCAGTAGCAAATGCTTTATTCACTCGACTAATGATCAGTGCAGTAGTTGTAAACCACAATATGTTTGTTAAGATAATTTTGAATGATAAAACAATGTCTATACAAACATAAAAATCATTTCTGATTGTTATCTTGGGATTCTGACTATAAATTTAGTGTGTCGTATGAAATGCATGCATCTAATATTTCAAAATCCAAACCACTCAATTTTTTACTTTAAGTTTGCAAAAAAATGCGATACCTATAACTGGGTTGCAGGGATTTAAAAGTTGTCCAAAATTGTTTTGTATAGTACAGTATTGAACAAAGAAGGGTTTTAAACAAAAACACATGGTTTAAGCTATACACTTTTTCGTTTTTTAAAAAAACCAGTAAATTGAACAAACTTTAATCATGATTACTGTTAAACAAATCAAAAATGGCAATACCAAAAGGGCCCAGCAAACTCTGCTGATTACGTCAAATGTGTTATACTACGACGTGTTATTAACATTATTTTTTTCATGCTGAAGCTGGCATTATTCTCAATTATTCTTAAACCTAAAGCAAAAATATAAATCTCGTGTTCCTTTGCAATTCTTTTTACTAAAAAGCATTTTACTGTGTGTTATTGACATGCCAAGTGTTTAACCCTTTGTTGAAAAATTAAAAAATGTTTTTTTTAACTTTAACAGCTAGGGAAATTTTTGACTTATTCAATTGAGCTTGTATTTTGTGCAAACTGTTTTGAGATAAATGGTGGCTTTTTGTTACCATTACATTGATGGAAGTGGCTAGTGTTATGTAACGTTATGCCCATGAAGAGAATAAGAGAGCAAAAAGTGAGCGCTCATTTACTCTTTTTTGTTTTTTAAATTATCGATATGGTTTGGGTTAGATTTTGAGTTTAGATTAAGACCAATGTTCGGGTTAGAGTTTGGGTTAGGTTTAGAGCTAGAATAGCAATTTTCTTAATATTCTTATTTCTTACATAACGTAATAACAGCCTCTACCAATATTTATTAACTGGAAGACTGCAAGGTTACTTAACAGTCTCCTGGTCAATGGCAACTTGGCAAATAAACCTGCATTATAATTACAATATTACTAAAGCGAAAAAAATTACCATTGGCGATCTGGCTTATACTGCACAACCAATGCGATGCTTTTTGTAGAATGATGAGTTTTGAAATATTATGTTCGATGATTTCCAAAATCAAACTTTGAACGCATCATAAACAAAGCTAATTATTTTCAGAAAATTACCAACTACAGATCATTTCTGGGAAAAATCTATTTATTTACTGTAGGAAGGTCCCTTCTTAATTTTGACTGGTTTTTTGAAGTTCAATGAAATAAAAATTTTAACATTACTAGAAAACTTTTTATATAATTGTTCAAAAAAAAAAAAATACTGAAAATTCAAAAAATATTTTAGTAGTACACTGTAGAACTGTATGATGTCGCATATACAAATACAGTACGTTAACAAAATCAAAATAAGCACCCCTTTTCTTACCAAGGACACTATTCCGTAGGTCTAGTTATGTAACGTAAGCCTACTCTGAGTTGTTTCTATATGTCTTTAAGCCTAATCTTTTTGTCAATTTTGCATGATGGTTGAAATTCAGTCATGCCTAAACAATTTGTCACTAATCCAGTTCTTTTGTTTTTGCTTGCGAGAGAAATTTTTGTTTCTTTTAAGGTACCAGTACGCTAAGCAATAATTTTCTTTGACTTGGCCACCTATCACGATACCAATTTATACATTCATGGCAGAAGACTATGATTAACATTGGCGTTATTTTGACATTTGGAGACAAAATAGTCCTATAGGTATTTTGCCTCCAGCTCCTACATAGCCCAGTAGCCCTAACCCTGAACTGTAACCCTAACCTCACTGCCTCAGACCTTAACCTAGCCCTAATGCTAACCCCAACTCTTAATCCTAACCCAAAGAGAGGGAAAATACTATCGGTATTTTGCCTCTTGAGACAAAATAGCTACCGCCACTAAAATTTGATATAAGTACAAGTTACCGTACAAGTTTAAATTTTTTCTATGGTAGTGTCTGCTGCACTGGTCCAGTTCTTGATACAAAAACGCTGCTGCACCAGCAGCCAGTTATGTTGCTTTTTTCTCATTAATTCAAGTTAAATACAGCACTTTGATGCATCAACTCTGAACTGCGTACCGGTCCCCGGTGGTGTAGTGGTAAGGCACTCGCTGGTTACACTCATTGTTCGAGTTCTATTTGTGCTAAACGCG
Organism: Trididemnum nubilum; assembly: GCA_963965965.1. Classification (NCBI taxonomy): domain Eukaryota; kingdom Metazoa; phylum Chordata; class Ascidiacea; order Aplousobranchia; family Didemnidae; genus Trididemnum; species Trididemnum nubilum. Next base: position 13,104,607 of record OZ014469.1, read on the forward strand.
CTTGGCTCGTCTTGCGATTGAGCACAATCATGCTGTGTTATTTTTATTTCTTTTTCTTCAGAACGTTGCATTAGACTTAGAGTTACCGGTAGGGTTTGGGCAGCAATGCCAGCTTGAGAGATAGTAACTTGAAGTGCAAAAACAAACGATCGGTGCAGCAGCAATTTCATGAACGATCGGTGCAGCAGCAATTTCATGTTGAAAACTGGACCGCTGCTCTAGACACTGCCTTTTTCTACGGTGATGTGACATATGTAGGCTTATTTCACAATACAGCTGCACAAACTTTTGGGGCACAATTTACCCCAAGATAGGTCTGGGAAAAAGTTCCACATAGGGTTAATTACCGAAACAATATCGGTAATATACAATTAAATACGTACCAATAGGCAGTATAAAAACATACCGTAGCCTACCACTAATAACTGCAATTTTACTTTGTTTCATTTGTCCGAAATTACCCTTATCAGCTTACCGGTATCTGTTGTTGACTGAAGTTAGGGTTTGGGATCGATTTGGGGATAGTTTTAGATTAAGCATTAGTGTTTGGGTTAGATTTGAGTCAGAAATAGCCTAATAAAAATGTAGGCAAAATTTTCGGGGAAATAAAACATTCCAAATATAATACTGGTAATAAAGGAGGCCTTTATTTCACCAGGAATTTTTATCTAGTTTTTTATTAATTCTGACTCAAATCTAACCCAAACTCAAATGCTTACTTTAAAACTATTCCCAAATCGAACCCTAACCCAAACCCTAAAAAAGCAAATGAAAAAAGCGCGGATGAATATTTCTCATTCTCGTTTTATTCTGTTGAAGTTGAAAATTTTAGGTGAAATACCTAGTCACTACCGGTAATAAATAGCCTACTGTAACTTAGTCCAGTAGTCAGTCTAGAACTAGTAGAAGCCATTTTTACAAGACAATGCTAAATCATGGCATGGTAAAACTAACCCCAGCACTGCAACACAAACTGTTAGAACCATTACTTCCAACCCTAAACTTAAACTACCGGTAACCATAGGTTAGGGGTACCATATTTTCATTGACCAAAAAGAGGACAGTTTCTGAAAAAGAAGCCCAAAGGGCCAAACTAGCGGAAGGTACCGAATTTTCATTGTTCTTGAAACAGAATTTCTAGGAAACCTCGGAAATCCAAACGTTTTTTCCGCCCAAAATCAGGTGGTCTCCAAAAAAAAAAAGGTCTTCACCGAAATTGAGACTGATTTTTCAGCCAAAATCGGATATTCAGGATATCGTCTTCGTTGCTTTGGTCTTCGATCTCTCCTTTAAGCTCTGAGCATTGAAAAAGAGGACTTTTGGCTACTTTTTGGGTGTCCTCGGAGGACAATTCATTTTAAACCGAAAAAGAGGACAAATCCTCTTAAAAGAGGACGTATGGTAGCCCTACCATAGGTGGGCACAAGTCCGTTAATCGTTAATAACGAAGCTAACTTTTTATCTTTGAGTGGGCTTTCATTTACTGCTAAAATGTTGCACGAGACAATGCACCTTACTTCCCCCTACCTGGAGCAAATCACGCACTATTAAACTTTAACTCCAAAATGCAAGATGTTAAACGTGTTTTGAACTTAAATTGCAACTAGAAAGAGGATTAAACAATTTGATTTTTTTAATTGGCTTTCAAATGTCAAAAATGTAGTGCTTTTTAAATGGCTCTAAACATGTGCGAAGTGTGATTCAATGGCATTAAAATAGCTTTTTTTTTCCAAAAAATTACAAAAAATCGCCCAACGGCTGGGGGCTTTGCTCCCAGACCCCCGTCTGTGATACGTTTGAGTTACACTGGTTTTCTCAAAACGTCTCCAAAGTTACGTATTTGCACTTTTCAATTATATTAGTTGAGGCTCTCTCCCTTTGCAAAATCCTGGTCAAGTGGCAACGGACAAATTTTTGATGACGTCATTGCATGTGATTTGTGGTTTGGGCCTTCCCAATCAAAAATTCTGGCTACGCCTATAAATTGGAGACTGCCTGAAAAACTTTTTTGAAGACCTTTTTTGTGGAAAACAGCACTTGCGGCTGTGTCCTTGGTCGTTGACCTTGGCCTCGAGCATTTTTGTCCTTGGCCTCGATAGGGTCTGTCCTCGGAAAGGCTATCCTTGGCCTTAGCCCCAAATTTTTTTTGTGTCCTCGGCCTTGGCCTCGAGCCTTGTGTCCTCGACTCCACCTCTGATAATTATTAATTACCGTTGTGGTTTGTTGCAAACGCCAGCTAGAAAGCCGAAATTTTTTGCAAAAGTAATTGAAGCTAAAAGATCTTCAAAATATTCATAACAAAAAAATTGCAAAACTTTTGACGTTATCTTCATGCAGCGCAGGGTAGTACTTGTGGTATCTGAAAGAGCTGTTAACGTGGCAGGCGTCGGAAAACTTAAAAAAAAAAAACGTAACATTTTGTGCCAAACAGTTGTTACACGCGTCTAAGAATCGAAAAATCTGCATATTGCGATTAATAATGTGCGTACAACTACACATTACACAATGCATTAATTGTGATAGTGTAAAGTGCTTACTAAAATGAAGCATGGAACAGGTTTCTCTACGTACATATTTTACTTTGTTGCAACAAAACCAGGCCTAAATTGCGCCTTCAACTAATCTTGTTTGAAGTTGTTTAATACGCTGTATTTTGTTAACTTGCCCGTCGAGCAAGTTAAGCCGAAAACTGTCTTGCCCGAGGCGATTTCAGCTTGCCTCGGGCAAGCGAGCAGGCGTTAATTTCGAACCCTGTATTTAGTTTAAGCTACCTTAGTTAATAAGTACGAAATAACTTTTGTTTTTTTGTACTGTAATTAGTAGCCGAAAACTTGGCCGCTACAACAGGGAAAAGGTTAGATGAATGGGTCGGAAACGCAAACGAAAAAACCACCAAAGATTGCTTTCCTGCCTACAAGAGAGGTGCGTGCTTGCAAAAATTCAAAAGATTAAACACTGCTATCCTTAGTTCGGCCGCCGTCGAGAGATTATTTTCTGTTAAGGTGCGTTTAGACTGGACGCGAAGCAACGCGAAGCGAAGGTTGGCGACCTTCGCGAGTGGTCGATTACGTCACTCGCGCCTTCGCGAGTCTTCGCGAGTGGTTGCTAATCTTCGCGACTGGTCGCTTCATAGGCTAATTTTAATAACTTAGTTTTGAAATGTATTCAATGAGCAGAAAGCTTTGTGTACTTTATTATTGAAGCGCTATTATAGTAATCACAGGTTCTGTTTCGTCATAGAGCGCTGGAATTACCGGTAAAACGAAGATTGAGTTTATATTATGTCATCACGCAATAACCGTGAAGAAGAGTCTGGACTAATAGCTCAGGTAACAAAACAATCTTGAGAAAAAAATTTGTAAAGTATAAGTGAAAAACGAAGTACAGTAGATCGAATTGGGAAATGAAAAGACAAGTCATTTCTTCAAAAACGTAGTTGTACTTAGCCAATTTACTAGCTATCAATGATTTGTTTAGATCCTTCCACTGAAAACTTGCTCTAATCTGTTTTAACGATGACAGTTCTGGGTTTTAATGCAGAAACGCAAAAAGCTGAAAGCAGATGTCAAAAGTTCTCTTTAGATGTTTACTCAAGTTAACAAATCCTTAAACGCTTTCACCATCCATGTCTCATTATGGTAGTGGTAGATCAACCGGTATCTTGTAGAGTGTAAACCAATAGGCTAGTCTACAGATACATTTAAATCATTAACTATGATGTTTTTTTGATGTGATTTTTCTTTTTCAGGCAAGCATGTTATGATACCTGTAGTAAGCTTAAACAGTTGTTTGTATGTGTTATTTAGTGCTGTTTATGAAGACTCCCAATGTTAACGCTATGAGTGAAACTGAAAGCTGGATTTGTCATCAGTTATGTAGTGGATTTTTTGCTTATTGTGCAATGGATTGCTGTGTTGATTTGCTGGAGAAAGCAAAAAAACATTGCAGTTTTTGCATGATTTGACACTATCATCGAAGAACAAGAATTTAGCACAGTGATACCTGATACCAGCAGTTGCTTTGAGGAGAAGTCAGTCTCTAAAACTAAGTTTGGTGTTTTATTCGCTAGCGGAGCGCTTATCGATGTTTAGTGCGAAGTTAAATGCTATCGAGAGCATTTTATTAGTTTGCATTTTCTTGCGGTACCAGTAGGCTACGTTGCGACGGTTGCGTTTACCTCAAAGGGCTTCGCTTTAAACCACCGTTTGTAAGATACAGACAAATTTATAGCAGTAAGGTCAAGCCCCCTCTTAGCAAGTTTTTGCTTATGCCCCTGATAAAAAAAAACACTTAGATTTTTTCATGTGAAAATTGTTACTCAAGCATCTGAATAAAAGTGTTGTTAGTTCTCACATTTTTATGTAACTGACGCTTCCTTCCCCAGTCCAATTATTTTTATTATAAATGCTGTATCAAGTTTTTTGTTTAGTTTAGAGAATGGAACAATAGCAATGAACTTGCTTGGCGAGTACTTCTCTACCAATAATAGTCACCTCAGCAAAAAAAATAGAACTCACTTTCTACTGGTTAGATATAATATTGGCCTTCTAGTTCATTTAAATACACTGACTGCAATTGCAATGATTGAACTTCAGACTTAAAATTGTTTACTTTGTCACTTTATTCATCATGTAAAGCAGTAGAAATTTTAAGAGACAGTAAAAATGGTTTGAAATTCACAAACAGCTAAATTCAGATATTACACAAAGACACAGTAAATGAATATTTAACACACTTGACATTTCTATTTTCATCAATTAGGACTGGAGTGAAAAATCACTACCAGACTACAATATTCATGATTATAAAACTTGGGGTAGTCCAAAACCATTGCTTCCAGTTCAACTTGATCAATGTCACAAACCTTCAGAAACAAGAAGACTTTTAAGCGGACATTCAGAAGAAAAAATTCCATGTTTGTAGCTATTCAAAGAAGTGACTACTAATTAGGCCAATCCAAAAGTTCATAGGAATTTTTCGATTTTTTGTATCTATCTAGCTCTTGTATGTAGCAGTGTAGCTTGAAACCAATTCTAAAAACAGTTCTTTTCACCAAGTTGGCTTGGTCAAAAAGGCAGTGAAAAAAGTTTTGCGAGTTTTCCAGTATTCAAGGAATTGTTCAATTGTGGTTACTTTTAAAACAACAAGCTAACAAACAATGGGTAAAAACACTATCAACACATTCAAAACTAGCCTGTTGATGGGTTATTATATATTCTGAAAAAACAACAACACCATGTTAGTTTAAGTTTACGTTAAGACAAAAAAGCAAAAGCTGCTCAGCCAAAAGAACTACTGGACTGGTCTTCTGCTATGCTGCACAGAATAAAAAGTTTTGGTTTAAAAGCTAGATGTCGTGGGGCTAGGCCTACTGCTTTGGTGTATTCATTATAATGAATCTCTGAGATCCAGCATAGCTATGAAAAATCACTCTGGGATTTACAGCCTTAGCTGTCTAGATCCAAACTAACTTGGCTAGCCTAGGGCTATCGCGAATCTAACTTTGCCAACAACCTAGGCCTACTCTTTGGACTGATAAATAGGCGCTAAACCATACAAATAAACTATTTATATTATTTTCTAGCAAACTGCGATCGTAAAAATCCAATCAGTGAATTAGTTGGTTATCTTCCTACAGCCTGCAAGCAAGCGCTGTTGCGCAACTGCTCGCGAAGGTTGCGAGCGGTCGCAACCTTTCGCGAGCTGTCGATGACGTCAAATTTTGGTTGCTTTGCGTCGCTTCGCGTCCAGTCTAAACGCACCCTTAGTTTTGATAGGTTGCGATCGAAACGATCGTTTATGACGAAGAAAAATTTTGAAAAGCTTGTTTTGCTGCGTGAGAATGAAAAGTGTTTAAAAAAGGTAATTTTTTCTCAATGAATAACACTTTATTTCTGAAAGTGAGTTAGTGGTGCTTTTTTTCCTTTGGTGTCTATTTATTTCTTTATTTTAGTGTTTAATTGCTTTTTTTAACAATAAAAATAATTCTTTCTTCTCTCAGGGATATGTGCCTTTAGTTATAAACGCTAAACGAATTGCAGTTGGTTTATTCCAGTCCAGCTTAGCTGAAGATGGTACCATGTTTGTACTTTCATATTTCTGTACTTAACACCATCGTCTGCAGCGCGCTTTTTAAACTTCGATTATGCAAAAGTTTGTATTCAAAAACTTTTATAAACAGCAAAATTTGTTTGCGCTCCTCAAGCAATCAATTTGCAGTTGCGCTGAACTATTTTCAATTTTTGGTTGCGGATTTTGTGTTTGCGCTTTAAAGCGTTAAGAATTTTGGTTACAGAATTTATAACTGCGCTTTAAGCTTTTGAGATTTTGGTTGCGGAATGTGCGCTTGCGCTTTACGATGTGTTTTTTAAACGCCAAGCTCTGACTTCAGACCCCCCTGACCTCCTCTATGCTTAGTCGTAATACTTCCAGTTCTTTTCGTCTTTGGATCTTCCATGTCTTCGTTTCAATTCAGTCGCTCACGATTAGACCGACGAATCTGCCTCTTTTCTCTTTGGACCTGGTGATACTGGTGTGTATACTTCTTGCATTAGACAAAGCATCAATCAATCGCTTTTCTTTTCTGCTGACCCATTGTTGTACAATGACGGTAAGGAAACAACTTCTCAGAAGACACTATAACTCAAAACTAAAAAATATTTTTCAATTCGAACCAAAAAAGAAGCTTTGCTTATGCATTACCAATATATACCTCGTACTTCTACGTCAGCTGCTATGCCGATAGTGAAGAGCCTTCTCAATTCGCTCTTCTTTGGGTTCACCTGGCATCAAAATTTTTGCCTCTTTATGGTAATACCAAACGCATTGCCAGCGCTAGCGCGGAGAGTGCTAATGCTTTAGTGTAAAAAATTGGGGATCTGGGCTCCCACTGGGGGTGCTTCTTTTAATACTGCCAACTATGCAATAGAAAATACGCTTCTGTGTCGAATTTCACGTTTCTCACTATCATTGCAACAAATTTTAGTTAAGTAAGGACAAAAAATATTGATGGGGTAAAACATCTTGTGGGGGCGTTTTACCCCATACAGTGGAAGGCTTTTTACCCCACCAATAACTATTTTTGATTATGCTGAACTTGTTTTAAGGGTTGAGGCAATTGATCAAAAATAATAACCAAATCTTAAATATCAATCATGGTTTTTTCTTTCACTAAAAAGATACAAGTTATTTGAATGCCTTAAAGGTGATTAAATACTGTTACAGAATGGGATTGTCTAATCCTCTTAATTTTGGCCCCGAGGAACTCAAGGGCCTTCACCGGCTGATTTCCTGTGGCTGTCAACTAAAACCAGAATCCACAAAAACATAAAATATATTGACAAATAAAATAAAGTAAAACCAGGCGGCAGAATTTAACTGAGATTTAGTTTCTTTTACAAAAATAATAACAAATTATTTTGCCTCCGACTTGCTTGAACGTAAACTGAAAACTGACTAAAAACTTTTAAATAAAGTCGAAAGGCCAATAACGTCAACACAGAAAACCAATTATGTGTTGCCAACTTGCTAAAAGGAAGTAAGGATTTTGAAAAGTAAAGAAAGTGCAACGTAAAATGTCAACTAAAGTCGGCAACAACACAAGGTGAGCAATTTGTAAAATCAGAAAAGAATGAGTTCGATTCCAGGGCCCGCCAACTAATGAAAAATGAAACAAATAAAACAACGTGCGTTAACATAGCAGCCCTTTGAAACAAAATCAACAAATGAGGTTTCAAAATAAAGCAAAAAGTAAAAGTACGTGAAAGTACATTCAAAAAAAAAAAACAACAGTACTTCACTAATTTATAAATAATTTCACTGAAATTATTAAGAAACGTGAACGTTGAAGGCCGCAAATAATGAATTTCGAAATAACATGTCTCCAAGGTTCATGTGCAAATTAAAAACCAAAATTTCGAAGCCACAACAAAAAGTAAACCAGCTTCAGTGTTTAATAAAAGTCATATCAAACATTTTAAGCATTTAATGGAATGTATATTGAGCATAAGGTCACGAACAAAATAACACACAAACGTTTAAATTTTTCAAAACATGACGAAATAATGTTCACACAGGAGGAATCTCAAACACATCCCGTACGATGTATTCGACCTTGGGAGAATCTGCTGCTGAGGCACCTCTTGCAATCATCGCCAGTGCTACGCGCTCTACAATATCTTTCCCTTTATTTTTTTGGGGATGCAGGCAGTGAATAAAGTAAGGCCCCCTACGGGTAAGGTCCTTAGCATCACCCACCAACACCAGCTGCCCCGGAACCAGGTTAGAACCCAAGGCCCTCCATTTATACAACCTTGCAGGGTAGAGATATAAGATTTCATCCAGCTGTTCCAGAACAGATGAACCAAAGTGGCATTATACATAAAATCCTTTCGAAAATCACGCTTATCGTAAACTTCGCCCAGAGGCGTTTTAGGAGACAAACGCTGTCCCAAGAAACGCAAGGGAGTAATGGGTAGCAAATCATTTGGTTGATCACTAACCGTGGTTAATGGTCTGTCGTTAACAAAGCGTACGGCATTGACAAAAAATGGTTTGAAGCTCTATGAAAGTCGGCATACGACGAGCATTTTCCATAGTTTTATTGGGAGCATTTTTAAAAAATTTCACCATATTTTTCCAAACTCCCCCTTGACTAGGAGAGTAGGGAGGAATCTTGACCCAACTTATGTCTGATTTACGTAGCGATTTTTGAAATTCGGTAGAACTTAACAATTCTGGTAATCGATCAGCCGCAGCACAATAGGTAGAGGCGTTGTCAGAATAGAATTTGTCCACTGCCCCACGCAGGTTAGTAAAGCCTGAGAAAGTGAGAAGGAAACTGTTCAAATCAAGACTTGTCACAACTTCCACGTGCAAACAGCGGGTACACAAACACGTGAACAACAAGACCCAAGCCTCGCGATTGCTGCGCCCTTCTTGAAAATAATACGGACCAAAATAGCCTAAGCCACAAAATTTAAATGGTCTATTGCACATTGTTATTTGACATTCAGGCAGGTCGGCCATGAGCTGTTGCACCGGTTTAGCCTTTAGTATTGAGCATTTTGCGCAGTCTGAAAGATAATGTTTTGCGCTTCCGATCCCATGAATTATCCAGAATCGTTGGCGAGTATTCATTAATGTGTTGATGGATTACACGTGACGTCATCGCGCTGCTAGCCAAAGCGCGGGACGTCAAAATTGCCCATCGGCGCTTTGCAAATGCATGCAAAAACAATGATAGTGAAAATAAATAAGGCGTATTTTCAGGCTCTAAATCAGTTGATTTTTTGAAACATTAAAGTAAATGCTAGATAAAAACCTTTAAAAACTGAAAAAGATTTTAATTCGTTAGAATTTGGCTTTTGTTTGCTTTTTTCAGGGACGTAAATTCGGCTTGACGTCAAGTAATCCATGAGAATCATGTAATGTAAGACGATAATAACTAGCTTCGGTTATCAAATTTAAGGTTTACTATTGACAGCGTTGAAATAGAGCAGTTGTATCTCTCTTCATTCGTAACAAAATCAGCGCATTTTTAAACTTTTGTAATTTTATAAGTCTATTTTGCCGGATCTATGGTGATTTTTTGCTTTTTGTGTTGTCATTGGCCGCTTACCGCTATGGTTTCTACGAGTTAGAATGCTAAAGCAGTTGTTTTCATTAGATTATTTCGTAGAGATGCCATTTGATTTTAAACTAATGATTTAACTAGCCTCAGTTTAATGTTAATCGAGCCTTAATTTGCGTTTATTTCAATTGAATTAGAGGTGTTAAATATTATTCATAAATAATGCTTAAATTAGCAATTAATCTGCTACGTGGTATCGCTGTTGCGTAGAGTTTTATGGATTTTAGAATAGGGCCGAATCTATGGTGTGAACCATAGCTAAAAACCGAGCAAAGTGGGCTATATCAGGCATAATGGACAACGGGATTTCACAAAAGGCATTGCTCTCTAGATAGCTGGGGTGTGTAAGCTGCTTAAATTGTTTCTGGTAACTTTGAACGAAGGCTAAGCTATGTACAAATGTTTTAACTTTACAATCAAACTCTTTAAATATCTCCACTGAAGGAATTAAACTTTAATTTGCGGTAACGTCAAATGCTTTGCAATGACGTTTTGACGTCCAATCGTTTTGGCGGGAAAAAGCCTTGACGTAGCTGCAATCCATCAACAGGAAGGTCCAGCGTGTCCAGCTTTAGCGTGCTCAGCAAAAACAATTAGTGGCGTCAAGGCATGCCTAGATGGAAGTATTAGCGGATGTTTAGCGTCAGTTGGGAGATCTGCATTCTCCAACCGACCGTCAATTCGCAACAACATGTCCTGTCCGACGCACAAACGTAGATTACGTAATGTCTTAAGTTCATTAATGCGACATTTTTTGTCGGGGTTACTCGCGTTTTTAGTTTCACGTTTTAGGAAAGTTTCCTAATCGTCAGGTGAGACATGACTCAAAACGTCGATCGCGGCCCCGAAAGACTGTGATTGAACGTACTTCACAGCTTTAATAAATGCCTGATCCCGGTACTCTGCATTGAGAGTAGGTTTTATAAATTTAATGATTTCACTTTTAGCAGTAAAATATTCAGTAAAAACCGTCAGAATGGCTAGTCGTTTTTTCAGACTGTAAAAGCTGCCAGCAGATTTAAATATCTTGTCGAGGCCGTTTTCGTCAAAATCTGAACTTTCATTATACAAAGTTCTACGAACTACAGGGACAGACTCGGGAAAGACACTAACATTTTCCTGCAACAAAAACTTTGGTCCTTCTGACCATAACTTGATCGACTCTGGGTTTTTACACGCAGTTTCACGAGTTCCCACATCACCAGGGTTTTGAGTCGAGTTAACATACTTCCACGCCTCACTAGGGGCCACACAAAGTATGCAGTCTGCCTACGTTTAACAAAACGAGCAAGTTTTAAATCCGGACTAGAAATCCAACCAAGCATTATCATAGAATCCGTCGAAAAATGAGTACTACAACTAGATGGGAGTTTGTTAGCAAACCCAGTGAACGACCGACGCATAGCTAATGCTGTGACGCTCAAAGGTACTTTTTTTGTCTACCGTAAAATTAGCAATTATTCAAAAATATCTGATAATGGCACCTCCAGAAAAGTGGAGTCAAAATATTTGTCAGTTAAATATCTCCTGATATCATAAAACACTGGCACCCTAGCTTAAGCCGTTCAAAAATTGATTTTTGGGGGTCTATTTGAGGGGTACCTGGGGGGGTGGCACCCCACAACTATGTCAAAATATTTGTTTGTTAAATATCTGCTGATATCAAAACAGACTGGCACCCAAGTTGAGCCATTCAAAAAATTGATTTTTCGTTGGTCCATTTGGGGGGTCCCCGGGGAGGGGTGGCACCCCCAAACTATGTCAAAATGTTTGTCTGTTAAATATCTGCTGATATCATAAAACACTGGCACTCTAAGTTAAGCCGTTCAAAAAATGATGATTTTTGGGGGGTCCATTTAGGGGGTCTCCGGGGTAGTGGCACTCCCAAACCATGTCAAAATATTTGTCTGTTAAATATCTGCTGATATAAAAAAAAAAGTAGAACTCTACCTTGAGCCGTTCAAAAAATTGATTTTTGGGGGGTCCATTTGGGGGGTCCCCGGGGGGATGGCACCCCCAAACTATGTCAAAATATTTGTCCATTAATTATCTACTGATATCAAAAAGAACTAGCACCCTAGCTTGAGCCGTTCAAAAAATGTTTTTTTGGGCCCCATTTTGGGGGGTTCCCGGTGGAGTTGCCCCAAAAAATTTCGGGAGAAAAAATTGCATTTGCAGCTCAACAACTTTACACAAAAATTAGATTTCGATGTGTTGTGGTTTAGGAGAAGAAGAGCGTACAAAAATTAGGAAGAAAAAAAAGGAAAAAAAAAAGAAATAAACCACATCGCGGCTAAAAGTGGGTTGGTTGGGATGAAAGGGTATCTTGAGACATACTACATTATGAAATATTTTTTGCCGTACTTAAGCCGTTTTTGACTGAGACCGCTTTTTACGCCAAACTTGCGGGGCGGTTTTCGGGTTCTAAAACCGAAGTCACGTGATCTATTGCCTCGAACTTTGGTTCAAACATAGAACTCATTAATCTCAAACTGCTGTCCAAATTTCATGTAGCTAGGCCCAACCGTTCTCGAGTTATAAGCAAAAGTCTGAAATTTTGCACTCGTTAGTTGGAAAATAGCCGAGTAAAAACAGAGGAACACGCGACGCGAGCGTCGGTCGTTCCAAATAATATGAGGTATTGACTCTTTAGGTTGTAACGTCAAATTACTACAGATTTTTGCAGCTTCAAGTTTCTTATGAGAAATCACCCAGTTAGCCTGATGCGTTAACACTAATCTAGACTTCCCAAGACAAAACTGACTTTGGTTTACCGTCAACTAAACAGCGCAAGTATATTTCGCAACAAAACGCAGAATTACTAGCGTCACAAAAACCATGAAGCTGAAACTTAACATCCTTATTATCTAACGCTACGTTTTCTGGAAGACAGTTACGAGGAATGCTAAACTCCTGCAACAAATTCATAGTACCTAACCATTTTTTCCAACAATCTTGTATGTCCACACTTAAAATTTCATCCCATTCAACACCTAAGGCGGCCACTTGCTGCAATATCAGTTTGCCACCAAGAAGGTGTGGCGCAGCCATTCTGAGTGGATCGAATTGACTAGCCAGTTGACTTGACATTTCACGTTTAGTAGTCGCATTAACAAACTCTTTGCAATTAACACAAAATTTATCATCTTGCCGATCCCACGCCAAACCAAGCGCTTTCGAATTTGATAAAGAATCCGAGGAACCACAAGCAACCTGACTAAAATCTGTAGCCAAATTGCAATGCGGAACACTAGACAAAATTTCTTTTGCATGAAAGTTAGCAACCCACTTTCGAAGTTTAAACCAGGGATGTGGAAGCGGAAGCGGTGGAAGCGGTTAATTTTTTGTGGAAGCACTTTGATAAAAGAGGTTGGAAGCGGAGGCGAACTTGGAAGCGAAAATGTTGAAATGGAGCTGGACGCGGAATCAAATTTTTTTTAATCAGGCGCTTCCGGATTTTCAAACTGGCAACTGCTGTTGGGGTAAAATGTAATATCAATAGTATTATCTCTTGGTACATAACAATGTGTGCAAAAGTTCCATTTTAGTTACTGCCATAATTTTTAACGTTTGTGCTGGCTTAAATTATCGCAATTAATAATGAGCCATGAGCACACCGTCTTTGCCTAAGATCTGGGTGTGATATACCACCAATACTACCATGGCATCAGAGTTCGAGGGTTTATTGTGGTCAGGAGTGGCCACGATGTGATTATGGTAGGCTCCTTCTAAATTTGCTGTGGCTGCTGCACGTGCTGGCAAGTGGCACTGCCAAGTAAGCCTAGTAGTGTCACCTGTAGTTTATGAAACCTTGTACTTTGCCAGCCGCAGCTGTTACAAATTGAAAGTTACTCACCAGTAACTAAGAACCTACTGTTACGGATTAATAGGGATGATAGCTTACAGTAGGGAATACTGCAGTTTAGTTACTGGAAAAAAAAAAAACAAACTAATTTTAGGTCTATAGCCTTTGCAATATTTCGCTCAGGGCCAGGGCTAAGGCTGGCTGATCTTAAATTTTCATGATTTTTAAACCTCGTTCTTTTTTATTTTTTTTTTAAGTGCCAAGATTAGGGTTTAAGTTTGGATTAGTTAGAGTTGGACTTAGAGTAAGCTTAGAGTAAGTTAAGGATTTTAATTTAGGTTAAATTTGAGTTAGAATTAACAAAAAACTACTGGTAGATAGGCATAAAACATACCAGTAAAATCAACAGAGGTGGAGTCCTCGAGGACACATTTTGAAGTCCTTGGTCTTGGCCTTGGCATCGAAGATCAAGTCCTTGGCCTTGGCCTCAAGTCCTCAAAAATTGCCCCATCCTCGTCTCGAAGACAGCACATTTTTTTGAATAGCTGAATTTTTTGTAGATCGCCTAAAAAAAAATTTTGGAAAACGTGTTTTATTGGAGAACGCCTGAAAAATGTTTTTGAAAACTTTTTTTTTTGAGATCGATTGAAAAATATTTTTGAAGACCTTTTTTTTTCGGAGAACGCTGGGGCTTGTTTCCTTGGTCCTTGGCCTTGGCCTCGAGCATTTCTGTCCTTGGCCTCGAGAGGGTCTGTCCTTGAAAGGGCTGTCCTTGGCCTTGGATTTTTTTGTGTTCTTGGCCTTGGCCTTGGCCTCGAGCCTTGTGTCCTCGACTCCACCTCTGAAAATAAAGCCTTTCTAAATTTTATTGGGGAACCAAGGAACACAAAATTTATTCTTGTTTGATTAAAAGTTGTCTTTTATTTATCATGATTAAAGTACTGCAGGGCATTACATAGGCGTAGCCAGAATTTTTGATTGAGGGGTCCCAAACCACAAATCACATGCAATGACGTCATTAGAAATTTTTGAAAGTGGGACTTTTTATGAGACAAAGATATTGCAGATTAGCAGATCAAAGGCCGTGGTCTGAGTGTTGGCACATTACCAGAATTTTGCTATAGGGAGAGAGCTTAACCTCCATCAAAAAGTGTAAATTGGGATGCGTAATGAGCCAACTAGTGTGTCTCAAACGTATCATAGACGGGGGTTTAAGGGGGTTATGGGGGATCTGGGGGCGAAGCTCCCAGCCGCTGGGAGATTTTTTGTAATTTTTTGGGAAAAACTAGCTATTTTAATGCCAATGGATCACAATTTGGACGTTTTACGACCATTTTAAAGAACTAGATTTTTAACATGTGAAAGCCAATCGAAAAAATTAAATCCTTCAATCCTCTTTTTACTTACAATTTAAGTCTAAAACACGCTTAATATCTTGGATATGGGGGTTAAATTTAGTAAGTGATTTGACCCAGGTAGGGAAAGCAAGTTACATTGCCTCGAGCAATATTTTAGCGGTAAATAGTAATTCACTCGAAGATTTGCCTTAGAGATTTTTGTTTTGTCATAAAAACAAACAGTTTTAGAAGTATATATAGGACCAGGAGACCCAGGCCCACTCAATTCAAATTCAATAAGTAGTATAATGAGCATTTCCCGCAGCTTTTGTTTTTTTTCAAAACTATTTTGCCGCGGAAAAACTGGCTAGGTGTAGATGGATTGTTATTTAAAAATGGTACAATATATAGTTACACCTACTAACCATGTTATAGCCCGGGTCGGATTCACATTGCACAGGACATTTGGCACTTTGGAGATTTTTTCAACATCTTTCAACCAAATATAGGTGAAGACCAAAAAGGCTCAACATCTGAGCTCGGGGCCCTTAGCAGGCACTGCGCCATATTTTGGTAAATCCGGCCCTGGTTATTGCATTACGTTCATAAAAAGGTTTAGTGAGGGCCTGAGATAGCAAGTTTTGGAACAAAAATTCTGATTTTCTCCTCGGTTATACATTTAAGTTAGTTGGCAAAAATTGAATTGAGGGGTGCTCGGGGCCCCTGTATGGTTGTTAATATTGTTGTTAATTACCGTTGTTAGCGAAAAATGCTAATAAAAACCAAAGCTGAAAAACAATATTTTGTCATATTTTGCCATTGGTGACATTTCAATTGGATGGGGCGGGCTCCCTGGGCCCTTCTGGCACTGGCTAGGCCTATGAGGCCTTGTGCCATATGGTAAATCCAGCCCTGGTTATTGCAATGCGTTAATAAAAAGGTTAGATGAGGGCCTGAAGTAGCAACTTTTACGACAAAAATCCCTAATTTCACTCAAATTATACATTTAAATTGGTTGGCAAAATTTGAATTGAGGGGTTCAGGGCCCCCTGGCCGTTCAATATTATTGTTAATTACTGTTGCGCGCGTGTACTGCTGTACGCAAAGATGCTGAAAAAAAACTGAAGAAACTAAGCGTTTTTGTCATCTTTTTGTCATTGGTAACATTTTGATTGGGGGGAGGCTAAGCTCGTGCCCCCCCCCTGGCTACGCCTATGGTGCATTAGCCATGATTACTAGATCTTGGTTATTTTGTTATGACATGCAAAGCTACTGTATAATAAAAACTGGCCTAATTTTTTACACTAAATACAATTCGCCGTTTCATACTGAGCAGGGATGTGGAAGCGGTAGAAGCTGTAAGCGGAAGTGGTTAAATTTCTGTGGAAGCAGAAGCACTTTGATGAGAGAACGGAAGTGGAAGCAAACTAGGAAGCAACTAATTATATTCGAAGCTGGAAGAAGAGGAAGCAAAAAATTTCAAAGGTGAGAAAGTGGAATCGAACTCGGAAGCATAAAACTTCAAGAGGAGCTCGAGGCGGAAACATTAAAAATTTGACTGCTTCAACATCCTTGATTTAAACCCTCGACTACTGAAAAGTTCAATTCCTTCCGAAGCAATGACATGAAGACTCTCTA
This sequence comes from Trididemnum nubilum, assembly GCA_963965965.1. NCBI lineage: Eukaryota > Metazoa > Chordata > Ascidiacea > Aplousobranchia > Didemnidae > Trididemnum > Trididemnum nubilum. The sequence goes on from OZ014469.1 coordinate 13,121,018, forward strand.
GAGAGGTACTAGCAAAAAGCATATCATCCATACACCGGTTGCGTTCTATAGCCTTCAAAGTTAATTGACGAGCATTAATAAGATTTTCCTCCACCAAAGGTTTAATTGCCAGAAGAGCAACAAAAAAACTGGAAGTAATACCCCAAACATGTCTAATAAATCGATAGATTTCAACATCATTATTTAAATCGTTATTTTTGAACCATACTATCCGAAACAAATCCTATTACTCAAGAGGTATTTTAACTTGAAAAAAGCATTTAGACAAATCAGCAACACTGGTAAATTTACCCAAACGAAATTAAGTCAATACCTCCACCAAATTATTTAACAAGTTTTCACCGGACAAAACAGCTTAATTTAAGGACGGACCATCAATTACAGCTGAGATACACACACAACCTGAGGTTTTGCTGTCTTTGCAACAAAAAGTGGCAAATACCTGAAAAAGGGGTCTCAAGTTCCTGGCATTTAACCGGCTCGATCCATTTTTCGGATATTAGTTCTGCAAAGATGTCAACTAAAGTTTGTTTAAGCGTCGAGTTACGTAGCATTGTTTTACACAGTGACATGCTTCGATATAAAGCATTTTCGTAGTTATCGGGCAGTTTTGGAAGTTTTTCCTGTTCAAAAGGTACAGGAATTTCGTATCGACCATTTTTAACCTTTTTAAGTGGCTTTGTAAGGCCATAAGAAAGTTCATCATTTCTTGAAGATTGAACCGCTTCGTCAACCAACTGATACTCGCGTATTGTTTGTTTTAAAGCATCATTTTCTGCTTTTAATGACTTGCAGTCATACGAGTCAAATTGTAAGGGGCCCACATTGACTTTCAAGGCAGTTACAGAACTTAAAAAAATCAATATTTCGGTCAACTCTCCCTCCACTTGCAATTGGACATAACTCGGCTCGTCCGGTTCCCGACTCTCGCGCTCCTCCAGGAAAGTCAGCAACATAGGCGTAGACAGGATTTTTGATTGGGGGGGGCCCAAACCACAAATCACACGCAATGACGTCATCAGAAATTTTCGAAAAAGTAATTTTTTGTGGGGCAAAGATATCGTAGAATGGAAGATCTGAAGCCGTAGCCTGATGGCACTTTGCCAGGATTTTGGTAAAGGGAGAGGGCGAAAACTAATTGTTGAAAAGTGTAAAAGTCTAACTTGGAAGACGTGTTGAGTAAGCTAGTGTACTCAAACGTATCAGAGACGGGGGTCTGGGGGCAGAGCCCCCAGCCGCCGATGGCTATGGGGGTCTGGGGGAAAAGCCCCCAGCCGCTGGGCGATTTTTGTAAGTTTTTGGAAAAAAAAAACTATTTAAATCCCATTGGATCACATTTCGCACGAGTTCAGAGCCATTTCAAAGAACTAGATTTTTAACATTTCAAAGCCAATCGAAAAAATTTAGTTGTTCAATCCTCTTTTTGCAATTAAATCCCAAAACACGCTTAGAATCTTGCATTATGGTGCAAAATTTTAATTGTAAGTGATTTGGTCCATAGGGGGGAAGTAAGGCACATTGCCTCCTGCAATACTTTAGCAGTAAATAATTAAGTTCATAATAACGTTAAACGAGGGCCTGGGGTGGCAACTATTAGGTCAAAACTCTTAGATTTCTCACAGGTTTTGCATATAAATTGTTAAAAATTTGCATTAAGGAACCCCTGGCCCGGGAACCTTGGTCGTCAGTCAGGGGCCCTTGGGCTCCCTGGTTGCCAGTTAGAGGCCCCATAGCCCCTTGCTTGTCGGTTAGGAGCCCAGGCCCTCTGGTTGTTAATTAGGGGCCCTGGGGCTCCCTGGTCGTGAGTTAGGAGCCCCGGGGCCCCCTGGTCGTCAGTTAGGGACTCCAGGACCCCTTGGTTGTTGGTCAGGGTCCCTGGGGCCCCCTGGTCGTCAATTAGGAGGACCCCAGGGCCCCTCGTTGTCAGTTAGGGGGCTCCTTGCCCCCTGGTTGTTGGTTAGGGGCCCCCTGGTTGTTAGTTAGGGCCCTGGGGCTCCCTGGTTGTGAGTTAGGGGCCCCGGGGTCCCCTGCTCGTCAGTTTGGCACTCCGGGGCTCCCTGGTTGTGGGTTAAGAGCCCTGGGGCCCCCTGGTTGTCGTTTAGGGGCCCCCTGGTTGTCGGTTAGGGGCCTGGGCCTCCCTGGTTGTCAGTTAAGAGGCCCCCTGGTTGTTAGTTAGGGTACCTTGGTTGTTAGCCCTGGGGCCCCTGGTTGTTAGTTGGGGGCCCAGGGACTCACTTGTTGTCATTAATATTATTGTTAATTACTGTTATGTGCGTAATTACTGAAAAAAAACTGCAACTAAACATCGCCAGGCTATGTTGTCATAACTTTTTGTCGTTAGTGGTATTTTGACTGGGGGGGCCCGGGACCCCTGCCCCCCCCCCCCCTTGGCTACGCCTATGGTCAGCAATACCTTGTAAGACTGACCGATCAGAACATCGATTCGTTTACGCCCCGGAGTGACCGGAATACGTACTCTGTCAAAGTGTCCAAGCGTGCTTTTGCCTACTGCATGCGGTAAAGTACTTACATTATCCGAAAATTGAGGCACTATCAGGGTAACATTAATTGTAAATTGTTCACTACAATAGAGCGACTCCAACTTAGAATTGGTTCGTCCCCCACAAAACACTTTTTGGTCTGCCGGGGTATGTAAAGTCAAGCTAGTGTCAGGAATAGTTTTAAGTCCAAGTTCATCTTTTAAGCTATCCTCAATTAACGTAGCTTCCGAAGCCTTATCATGTTGGGCATATGCACGCGTCGATTGCCCAGTCACAGGATTAAGTACTTTTACTGTACTCGTGCGCATTAGAATTACGCGATTTTCAACGGAGTTGATTTTACGAACAGTTTTCGAGTTTTGTTTATTCGCATTTTCCTCATTTCCTCGAGTAATAGCAGGATTTGCTTTAGCAACCGTAGCGGCTCCGAGCTTTTTTCCGCTGTAGCAGTCACGCAAAGCGCCAGCTTGTTTATTTTGACAATTAAGGCCACATTTACGACATTTAGGAGGAAAGGGGCATGCTCGAGCAAAGTAATCCAACGACAAGCAATTCAACTATCGCTTTGCATCAATCACCTTCTGGCGTTTGGCTTCATGTGAGTAAGCTTTAAATTTTTCACAATCGACAAGGCAATGTTTCAAATCTGGTCGCGCGCACACAAAGCAATTCGGAAGGGGTTTGTCCTTAAAACGCTTGTTGCTAAAAAGTTTCTTACCTTTATCCAACCGGTTAGTAGCGGGAGCAGATCCGGTGCCTTTCTGATCATTTCCCGAGCCCACTGTTACTTGGTGAACTCGATAACCTTTAGAGCGAGATGAAGACTGCCCTTCTTTATCTTTGCTGTCGGTTTTGAAAAAAGCCTGTGCGTAATCCGAAGTCATCAGTTTGATTTCATGGACTACAAAGTCCCGCAAGGAATCAAACCCAGGATGACTCGAGTTAAGACCTTTTTTATCAAGATAGTCAATATAACGCTGTTTTAGCAAAACAGGTAAGCGGTTTGCAGTATCAAGAAGCAGTTGAGCTGAAAGTTTTTCGGCCTCGTCATGGGCATAAGCAAACACTTCTAGAGTGTTCAAATCTTCATTAAACAGTTTAAGAGAATTTAATTCAAAAGACACTTTAGGTCCGTTACGAGCCGCAATTACGCAAGGTTCCGATATTAAACCACTGGAAATGCCGTATCGTTGTCTTTAGCGGTCGAGTGCTTTAAAGGCGGTAAATCATCCAGCCAATTTTGGTGGTTTACAATAGCTAAAATTGAACTGTAATTTTTGATATTTTTTGTTTTGATTTTTGGGCTGCGTTTGCAAAGATATTCAACAAATACAAAAAGATGTCCCCTCGAAAAAAGTTCTTGGAAACTCTGAGTTTTGATCTTCCCGCAAAAACCACAGTTCTCTATACTATTAGGCCTGCTGTAATCGTATTAAACTATTAGGCTTAACTATCTGTAAACTATTAGGCCTAAAAGTTTAGAGATAGTTAGGCCTAAACTATTTAGAAATAAACTATCTCTAAACTATTAGGCCTACCACAGTTCTCTAAACCATTAGGCCTACTTTGGTTTTGGCGGGAAGAACAAAACTCAGAAATTCCAAAAACTTTTTTCGGAGGGACATCTTTTTGTATTTGTTGAATATCTTTGCAACCGCAGTCCCAAAATTAAAACAAAAATTATCAAAAATTATAATTCAATTTTAGCTATTGTAAACCACCGAAATTGGCTGGATGATTCACCGCCTTTAACGATTCTTTGCGAAGTGCTTTAATTTTTCATTGGCACACAAAACAAGTTTACCATTTCTCGTGGTTGTCCTGTACAGGACGCCCTCAACTCTAGGGGCTTTCATTCATAAGTCTGCGTATTTGGTTTTCATAGAAAACGAACACTATGTTTTTTCCATCGTAGCCAATTTGAAATGCAAGGTTTATGTATTTCTTTTCTACCTTGTCTTTGAAGGTAGGTGTGAAGAGCAAGCTCACTGCTTTCAAAGGCGCTAGAGCGTCTTTGAGCTGAGTGGATATCAGAGTCGTCACTTTTTATTGGCGGCTTTTGAGCATGTTGATTCACATCCAAAAACCTACGCTTAGCATAGTTTGCATTTTTGAGTTTTTTAAAACCTGGAGGAACGCCGTAATTCAACGCGGCAGGAACCTGAGATTTCGTTTGCGGATTTTTAGATTCATATAAATTCGATCGGCTCTCATAATATTGAAATAGCGATTTTATTCGAATGTTTTTATTTTCCTAGCGTTTTAGTGCAGGTTTGATTTAGCTAGTTTCTTTTTCACGTCTAGGGCCTTTGCAGAACTTTTCATTTTGATGCCATGTGCTAGACTTACGCAAACGCGAAGAAAATTTTCTTTTACACAAGCTCTCTAATTGAGAACACATCTGTGAATCATACGTAAAAATTTTTCTTCAGCTTCAAGATTTGCGCTTTCCCAGCGCAACCTTGCCAATGCCTCCTCATCGTCTGCTTCAGCCTGGGCTCTACCAACCTCAGCTTCTGCTGTAGCCTTGGCCTTGCGTGCCTTAGCGTAGGCAATATCTTTTAAAAATTGATGTTCAGCTTTTTTACTGTCTAATTCAATGCGTTTTAAAACCGAGAAATTTTTTGAGGCGTTACTACTCCGATTAGTCGCATAAGAGGTGCCATCAGCGCAAGTTGCCTTATCTTTATCAATACTGGTTGACGATGAACGCTGATGCAACTGTTGCGTAAATAGCAGTTCCTTTACCTGCATAAGTTTTAGACATCTATGATCGCCGATGTTATCCGACAACTGTTTTGGGGTTTTGCCTCAGTTATGTCGTTTAGTCCTTCGCGAAAATGTTCATAGGATTCTTTTATAGCCTCAAATAGCACAGCGTCTACATCAAACTGTGAGCAAGATGTTTAAGTAGATGAGTTTCAAAAATGCTTCATATTTAACATTACTTTACGCCGCAACGTTAACAGTTTTCGTTTTTAGTCGCCAGGGCCAAGTGAAACATTAAAATTAAAAGACCCCAACGTCCGAAGCCTTAGTGGTTGTGGGTGGGTCAGTAGGAACTCCCTCCCCACCAGGGCCCTGATTTCCCATGCCAGCATTATCCCCAGCAGCAGACTCTGCATACACGGGAGAAGAATTGCGCTGGACAGAATCGGTTAGGCCAATTCCAAGTGCCGCAGCTATATTCAGAGGCGAAAACATTTCGCTGTCCGGTTCACTTGTACGTCTTAACATACTCTTTAAAATTGTAAACAACACACAATATAATACAGTAAAGTAGTAAATAAAAAATATAAATACCTTTACCAAAAAGTGGCAATTACGTAGTGAAAAAACTTATAAGTTTAAACAAGCGCAGTTCTTCAGGAAACGATGCTCCTTAAGTACCAGCAAAAACGTCGATCGAAAAGTTGAGCTTGAGATGGAGAACCGCAGAACCATAGAAAATTCAAGATAAGAGATGCAGTCCTCCCAAGGCAGCAGATGAAGGGCCTGGTTTAAGCAACTTTAAAAATTTTGTTGACGGCCAGAAATGAAAATAGAGCACTCAATCACGAGAGTGAACTAACTTGAAAAAATCTCGTTACTCTGACGAGACCAAGAAGAACGAATGTCTTAAGGCAACTTGTTGATAAGGTTTCTGCAGACTTCCTTGGAAGAGTTGAATTAGTCGGAAGCTCAAAATTGAAACCAAATTAAAAAGTTAAATTTCTTTTTTTGTTACAGAATGGGATTGTCTAATCCTCTTAATTTTGGCCCCGAGGAACTCAAGGGCCTTCCCTGGCTGATTTCCTGTGGCTGTCAGCTAAAACCAGAATTCACAAAAACATAAAATTTATTGACAAATAAAATAAAGTAAAACCAGGCGGCAGAATTTAACTGAGATTTAGTTTCTTTTACAAAAATAATAACAAATTATTTTGCCTCCGATTTGCTTGAACGTAAATTAAATTAATTAAATTAACCGAGGATTTACAACTTAACAAACTTAATAAGAACGTAAAGATGAGGGTGACCAGGGAAGTGAGCTGCCGCTCTTCGAGTCTCCAGCTACCCGCGTATGTGTCGAAGCAGGCGGCCTGCAGCCGTAATCGAACTCGGGTCGCAGTATTGCTCACGCAACAATCAGCGCTCATTTCCGCTCGGCCATGCTGCTGACAAAAAACTGACAACTGACTAAAAACTTTTAAATAAAGTCGAAAGGCCAATAACGTTAAAACAGAAAACCAATTATGGGATGCCAACTTGCTAAAAGGAAGTAAGGACTTTGAAAAATATTAAATCGCCAATAGCCTTATATGTAAATTTGGTAAAGGAAGTGCAACGTAATAGATCAACTATAGTTGGCAACAACACAAGATGAGCAATTTGTAAAATCAGATAAGAATGAGTTCGATTTTCGGGCCCGCCAACTAATGAAAAGTGAAACAAATAAAACAACGTGCGGTAACAAATACGTCATCAATTAACTCGCTATGCTTACACGAAAAGAGTAAAAAAGTTATTTTCAATCATAAAATTAACCAGCCTCTTTTTCCTTTACTCCAAAAATGGTCTCAAACCTAATTAAACAGGCTGGTAATAGTGTGGTAATATGACGTTGTTACGCTCAGTATCTGAGCTAATAATGGCCATAGGCTTCTTACCCCACTGAGGTTTTGCCCCACCCTACCCTAATTGCCAACGTCAAACATCACAATTAAACAATTTCAATCAAATTACAGTTAAATTACTGCCAACTAATATCAGTAAAGGACAACAGTAGGGTGCATCAACCCCCCGACCACAAAAGTTTGTCATGGTTAGATGGCAAAAATGTTCTTTTTCTAAAAAAACACATTGTGCAAAATACTAAAAAAATTAAACAAATTCTACCAGGGCCACATCAGTGATGAAATGTTGGCCACATCTGCATAAAGCAATGATGCAAACGGTACCGGTAGTTTGCCGCTTTTGGGCTATTTAGCACAATATTTACCTGATTTTTTTTCCAAAACCATTGGCAATGCAATAATCACAATGCGTGTTGTGATCAATCATCTCTGCTAGGTGCTGGTATAGTAGCACAAAGTCAGCATTGTTGCTTAATAAGCGAAGCATTAGGTATCGGTAATTAGCCAATGCAGTAGGCCTGTTACTGCTGAGAGCAAATGCAGTGAAGGCAAGAGTTACTTTTATTTGCTGTAGTTTCTTTGGTTGTTATACTGGCACCAGAGCTGGGCGTTTAAAAAACACATCGTAAAGCGCAAGCGCAAATTCCGCAACCAAAATTTTTCTACTTTAAAGCGCAAGCGCAAAGTCCGCAACCAAAACTTTTTTAGCTTAAAACGCTAGTGCAAATTCCGCAACCAAAATTTTTAAGCTTAAAGCGCAAATGCAAATTTCGGAACCACAATCTTGAAAGCTTAAAGCGCAATTATAAATTCTGTAACCAAAATTCTAAACGTTTTAAAGCGCAAACACAAAATCCGCAACCAAAAATTGAAAATAGTTCAGCGCAACTGCAAATTGATTGCTTGAGAAGCGCACACAAATTTCGCTATTTATAAAAGTTTTTGAGTACAAATTTTTGCATAATCGAAGTTTAGAAAGCGCGCTGCGCTGCAGACGATGGTGTTAAGTACAGAAATATGAAAGTACAAACATGGTACCATCTTCAGCTAAGCTGCTTACCGAGTATAAAACTGTAAGATTGTAGACAATATTGTAAGCTTCCAAAGTACTATTTTGTTTCCAAATTTCATATGCACACTTACTTTCATATAGGCTACCAGTAATGGACTAAGATAGTTACTTGTACTTTTCTTCAGCTTGTACAACATACTTAAATGTGCATCTACCGCAAAAAAAAAAAAAGTGGCAAAGGCAACCAAAAAGCCAAAAATCACTCGTGAAGCAGCAGCTATATTTGGCCTTGGTGGTGGCATAACAAAAGAAGATGCAGAAATTACAGGCAGCTGGTTACCAACTAACAAGCAGGTCATAAGATTTTGTTTCACAGAAAACAAGAAACTTTTGAACCACCAACAGAACAAAAAGAGACTATGCCAAAATTGTTCCAGCAAAAGTCATTCCATTTTATCTCAAAGAAAATATTTTCCTGGTATCGGCAAACAGAGGTTGTGAGAAAATCATAGAAATTGTGGAGAAGATTGCCAAACTTTGAGAAATATCGGTTTTATATAATTAAAATAATATAAAAATGTCATATAATATTATTTAATATACCCAAAAAAGAACAAGGGTTTAAACGTGTTTTGGACTTGACCTGAAGTAGATAGGGGCTCCAGAGGCTAGACAATTGAAATCTTTCAATAACTTCTGGATTTTAGCAATTTATTGATATGTTTTTTTGCACGTTTTAAAATTTTTTGCACTTTTTTTCGCACGTTTTAAAATCATATCAATAATTATCAATAAATTAAATATTGATATGGCTTTAAAACTTGCTAAATGTGATTTAAATGGCGTTAAAATCGCAATTTTTGCTGCAAAATCGCAAAAATCACCAGCTGGTGGGGGCTCTGCCCCCTTTGTGACACGCTTGAGTTGCAACGGTTTGTTCAGCACGGCACCTAAATTAGACATATTTTGTGCAAAAAACATTTACTTTTGGTTCACGCCCCCTCTCTCTTAGCAAAACTCTAGTTGCGCTTCTGGTTGCATTCACTCTTGCAGACATATTTTTCAAGCGATTATACGGTCCGCATACGAAACGAGCTAATAAACGCTGCCGAGCTTAAATATCTCTTTTTTCAAAGATGAATACAAAACTATAGCTTTAAAATATCAGTTTTTATGTGCAAAACTTCAGTCTGTTTTAGAGTGCCCCACCCCAATTTTCGGCTACGGCCTCCTCACTTTGTTTGGTCTGGCAACGGTACTGCTGGTAGCGTGTGGTTATCTCGTTCCTAGAGTATTTATTGAAACGAGGGACTAAAAATTTAGTAATACAATCAGTGAAATGAATGTTTTTTGCCTTCTACTGCCTTTGCGTTTTCCTGTCTTAAAAAAAATTGTTCTTTTTTAGATTATCTTGTTGTAAGCGGAAATACGGATTGTACTTTGCTATTTGATGGCTTCTTCTTGTAATCCAATGGCTTTTAATCTTCAAATCCCTAGCTTCATTGTAGCATTATTAAGCGTTCGTTGGTAGGCTGTGCATTATGCTTCCATGCAGTTTAGACACAACTGTAAAAGCAGTAGCGCAACCAGGAGGGCTGGGGCTACAACCTCCCTTAGCCAAATCACTTAAAAACTTGAACCAAAAATACAAGCATTTCAATCTGTTTTGAGTTGGACCTAAAAGTACGAGGGGCTCTGCAATTCTTAAGTTTGTTTTCCGAAAAAGCAACTCAAGGACATTACTAAAAGGCGGAAATAGGAAAAGGCGGAAAAGGCGGAAATTGTGCTAAAAGGCGGAAAAGTAGGAAAAGGCGGAAATCATGCTAAAAGGCAGGAAAGTTGAATTTAAGGGCGGTTGGGGTTTGAGCTAAGGTTATAGTTGATCCTAACCAAACCCTATACCAATCCCGATCCTAAAACTACTCTTAAAAACCTTTCAGCACGATTTCCGTTTTTTCTAAAGCGGAAAAGTAGAAAAATGAAAATGGGACATGACTGAAAGGCGGAAAAGTAGGAAACAGCGGAAATCGCCCTATAAAACAGAAAGGTAGGAAAGGGCGGTTGGGGTTGGGGTTACGATTGGCGCTAACCCTAATCCTATCCCTAACCCTAATGGCCTTATAGCACGATTTCCGCCTTTTCCTACAACGGCAAAGTAGGAAAAAGCGGAAATCGTGAAGGAAAAGTAGGAAGATGAAAATGGGGGAATGGAAGATGATTGAAAGATAAGAAAAGTATGGAAAAAATGGGGGAAGGGGAGCTGATTGAAAGGTTGGAAAAATAAGAAAATGAATGGGGAATGGGAGCTCATTTAATGGTAGGAAAACGAATGGAGGAATGGGAGCTAATTGAAAGGTAGGAAAAGTAGGAAAACGAATGGGGGAATTTGAGTTCATTAAAAGGTAGGAAAAGTAGGAAAATTAATAGAGGAATGGAAGCTCAATAAAAGGTATGAAAAGTAGGCAAACGAATGGCGGAATGGGAGCTCATTAAAAGGTAGGAAAAGTAAGAAAATGAATGCGGAATGGGAGCTCATTGAAAGGTAAGAAAAGTAAGAAAATATATGGGGAAATGGAAGCTCATTGAAAAGTAGGAAAATGGATTGGGGAATGGGAGCTAATTGAACGGTAGCAAAAGTAGGAAAATACTGTAAATGGTAAAATGGATGAAGTTCATTGAAAGGCATTAAAAGTAGGAAAATGAATAGGGGAATGGGAGCTCATTTAAAGGTAGAAAAAGTAGGAAAATGAATTGGGGAAATGGAAGCTGAATATGAGGTAGGAAAATAAATGGGGAAATGGAAGCTCAATGAAAGGCTGGAAAAGTAGGAAAATGGATGGAGGAAGGTAAAGTCATTGAAAGATAGGAAAAAGAATGGGAGAATGGGAGCTTATTGAAAGGTAGGAAAAGTAGGAAAATGGATGGGGTACTGGGAAGGTCATTGAAAAGTAGGAAAAAGAATGAGGGAATGGGAGTTCATTGAAAGGTTGGAAAAGTAGGAAAATGATTGGGGAAATGGGAGCTCATTGAAAGGTAGGAAAATAAAAGGGGGAATGGGAGCTTATTGAAAAGTAGGAAAAGTGGGAAAATGAATAGGGTCGTAGAAGCTGTTTGAAAAGTATGAAAATGAATGGCGGAATGTAAGCTGATTGAAAGGTAGGAAAATTACTGTCGGGGACAAAAGTTTAAGACTACTTTATTAAAAATCAACATTTTCATGAAATTCTCTGTTATGATTCATAATCATAGGAAACATGTCATAAACTTTATTGTTGTAGAACAGTCCTTCATTCTGGATTACGTGCTGTCGAAAATTGTATTACTGCAATTGCAGGAGGAAATTTTTTTGAGAGTTTTAAGATTTATAAAGAGCCTAAAAATGCTAATAGAAAATCATCACTGACGGAGGTGCAACAAGCCAGAATTGTACTTCTCAACCAGGAAGGCTATTCAGAACGACAAATTAGCAAAGCAGAAAAGTGCAGCAAAACAGCCGTGCATAATGCACATGCTAAATTCAAAAATTTAGGGAGCTATTCAGATAATAAGAGATCTGGAAGACCTCGAAAAACAACTGCAAGGGATGACCGCCTCATTACGCGTGTTGCTGTGCGTTCTCCACGAAGGTCATCTAAGAAAATGTGCTCAGCATTATTAGCACACGGTACAGATGTTTCCAGCAAAACTGTGAAACGGCGTTTAACGAAAGATTTTGGCCTTAAGGCGTTCAAACCAGCTAAAAAACCCCGCCTAACTCCAGCAATGAAATTGAAGAGATTAAAATTTGCGAAGAAACATATCAACTGGTCAAGAGAACAGTGGTCAAGGGTGATTTTTTCTGATGAATCATGCATCCAGCAATTTGGATCTCGAAAGCATTCAGTTTGGAGACCTGTTGGAAAGCGGTTCGATGAAAAATACACGCAACAAACTATGAAACATTCTCCAAAGATCATGATATGGGGTGCCACTTCAGTTAAAGGAACAGCAGGGCTCTTCTTTCTCACTCCTGGGACAACCATGAACGACGCAAAATATCTTGAATTGCTAAAGAACAAGTTACAGCTTCACATGAATGTGCATGAATGCACTATTTTCATGCAAGATGGCGCCCCATGCCACAAAGCAAAGATCGTTAGCAACTTTTTAAAAAGTAAAAAAATTCAAGTTCTTGATTGGCCCGGAAACAGTCCGGACCTCAATCCGATTGAAAATCTGTGGGTAATACTGAAAAACAAGGTGGCTGAAGAACAACCCAGCAGTCTGAAGCAACTGGAAAATGTGATAAAAGAAGTTTGGACACTTGGGATAACTTCTGAATATTGCTGCAAACTCATCGAAAGCATGCCTAGACGCCTTAAGATGGTCATAGATAATAAAGGTGGACACACAAAATATTAAATGTCGTATCATTTACGTGCATTACAATAAATCATTTGCCTGAAAAGAGTATTGAAAATGGTTTTGTAGCTAAAAACAATGAAAATACGCGATTTATGGCATTAGTTGGAATTATAGGTCATGATTGCTGAAAAATACTGATTTTGTAGGTGGTGGTCTTAAACTTTTGTCCCCGACTGTAATGGAGAAATGGGTTTTGGAAACAATAATCTATTTTGACTCCATTAATGTCCCGTACATTAATTATATAATCTGGGTAATTATATACTCCATTAATTATATAATCTGGGTAATTTTATGATTCAGGATGAAGTTAGAGCCTCCTTATCAGGCTCAATAACGTTTTTTATGGCGTTATTCTAAGCTCGAAACTTTAAATAACCCAATGTATGAAATATTCAGGTTAAAAAAATTGACGGTAATGTAGGCCTATTGAGGACTTCGATTTTTTTTTTTTTTGATACACGTTTTGAGCTTTTCTGCAGAATAAGATGCTTTCATTGCCCACCATACTTGTTTCATAACCGCTACAAACATGTGTTTACAGTGTATTTAGATACATTGTTAACATCCTTGATAAGACTTTGTTAAAATCTTTTTCTTAATTTTGAAACTTTAAGAAGGCGTCGTCATTGCTGTAAAAAACGCAAAGCTTTAATCTCGGTTTCCTAAAATGTTAGCATTTTCCAACCATAGAAATATAAAAAGATCAAATCCACCATATAAAAAGAACCGATATTATTGTCGCATATTTTTTGATATTGGTGATATTTTTTTAGACTATTGCAAATGTGTATTATAGCGTATTATCATCCTCAAGCGCATGAGATGTTGATAAAGTGTTTTCAATGTTTGCAAGTTCCATTCTTTCATGGCTGCTTATAAAGAATTCAGACCTGAAGCTTTTTTTTCAGTGCGCAAGTGTTTCATAATTGCATTTGTATTACCTCGCTGAATATTTAACCTGTCCACATTTCGAATTAGTGTGGGCTAATTTGGCCCGTAGGTGGTCCAAATTCATCTTTAGGAGTCAAAATCTTGAAAATTTGGAGGTCCCATTTGGGGGATCCCCAACGTGTCACCCTCCAATTCAGACGGGCACTAGCCCATTTTGATATCTACATTCGCTCAAACTTTGGATTTTCTGCGTTTTGCAAGCAAAATACAGAAAGCTGAAGATAGAAAAACAAAAGGAAAATGATATCCAAGTCGGATATCATAAACATAGCTATAAGAAAGACGGTGAAAGTGTGTTCTAAAACCGCTAACGTGTTTTTATCAACATCGGTATTTACCGAGATATATCTGTTCAAATTTGACCATTTTCTGCCAAAATTTTGTCTCCATAATTGCAGTCACGTGACCAAGCGTCCCCAAAATTGTTACGTACAAAGTTTCTATAGATGCACCCATGCTGTGTCCAAATTTGAGCTTTCGACGTCCAACCGTTTTGAAGCTGTAAACGACTAATATTTCTTTGACACAAAAACGGCCATTTTTTTCCGGTTTTCAGATTACTGAATCGCGATGATGTCACCCTTGATCCTCAAAACTGTCATACAAGATGCATTCATCCACAACCTCGTTGTGTCCGAAATTCAACTTTCTGTGTTTAGCCGTTATAAATTTATAACGCTTTGATATCTTTATCTGCAAAAAATTCGCGGGTAAAAACAATGGTACCACGTGCGAAACGCGATGTATAAATGACCTTGCATTTTCCGGATATGACTAAAAGGCGGTAAAGTAGGGAAAAGCTGAAATCGTCCTAAAAGGCGGAAAGTGGGAAGGGACACTTCAGGTTCGGGTTAGGGTTAACCCTCACCTAACCCTAACCCCAATCCTAACCCAAATCTAACCTTAATCTGCTTTTTAGCACGTTTTCCGCCTTTTCCTACTTTTCTGCCGTAGGAAAATGGGGAAATCGTGCAAAAAACGGACTAATTTTAGATTTGGTTTAAGACAAGGGTTAGACGAATTCACCCTTTTCTACTTTTCCACCTTTTGAGACGAATTTCAGCCTTTTCCTACTTTTCCGTCCTCTAGTCATGTCCTCATTTCCCTACTTTACCGCCTTTTTTTGTCAATTCCTAACCAATCTCAATTTATAGTTCCAACATTTTTTACTTT